>JAJJMA010100777.1:0-14762 GCA_023529015.1 Papaver nudicaule
TGTTCTTGCTGTTGAAATCTTTCAAGTCAATAGTTATGAGTCTACGTTATCACCGCCAACATGATACACCAGGCCGATCTACAATAGTTTATTGCGCCAACACTTGTAGGGACCGACTCCTCACATCGTGTTCAAATGATTCCTGACTGGTGGAAAACTTGCCTTGAAGGTACTTTTTCCTAAAATCTGGAGAAAATCAAGCAAGAAAGGAAGAGTTATACACAAAATGGTGATCCACAATGAGTCGCGAATTCCGGCATGGGATTTAGGCTTTAAATCCAGTTTTAGAGAACATGAAATAAGTGATGTTGCTGCCTTCATCGAAACAATTGGTGATCCGGGTAACATAGGGAATGAAGACGACACAAGGTCATGGATTACAGGTACTAATATTGGGGAATTCTCAGTTTCTTCATGCTATGAAATGATAGAAGGAGAGCTGCAACAAGAATGACAAGCTGAAGAAAGACAAAGGAGAATGCCATCAAAATACGTTTGGAATTCAGCCATCCCACCAAAAACTTCTTTCCTAGTTTGGGCAGAAGCAATGAATGGGTTACCAGCCATTGATCGGCTACGTCGAAGAGGTATGACAATTTCAAACATCAACTGTGTTATGTGTAATCAAGAACCCGAATCACTGTCACACATCTTTATTCATTGTGAGTTTGCGAAAAAATTGTGGGATCACTTCCTGAACCTGTTGGAGTTAGTATGGCAACCACCGGATTTTTGTATGGACCTCCTAGTCTCATGGAAGATGAAGTTGAAAATTGAACCAACGTACTTCATCAAATTTTGTCTACCTTTCGCTATATGGCAGCAAATTTGGTTGGAGCGGAATGAAAGAATCTTCCGTAACAAAGAAAAAACAATAGACCGGATTATTTTTAGTGAAAGCTATTTTGTATAATTGGGCAAGCGTTCATGAGTCTTTTAAACTCTTTAAGTTTGTGGATTTCATTAACGATTGGGGGGTGTTTAAACGGTAATGGGTTTCGACTAGTTTTAGGTTGTAAGGATTTTTCAATCCTATGCTGTAATCCCTATGTTGTTACTCTCAAGTGCTTTCTCGGCACTTCGAATTTTACCTTTTTTTCTAAAAAAGAAAACTTGCCTTAAATTTTTGGTAAATACTAATGTCTTCAAACGTTCTTATCCATGGAGTCGTTCAAGAATTCGTATTAGAACTCATCTTAGCAACAAAAGTTGTTGATGAGCTTTAAAATGGTTCAAGAATTCGTATTAGAACTCATCTTAGCAACAAAAGTTGTTGATGAGCTTTAAAATGGCATATCAAGCAAAAGCAAACATTTTGTAGCCCAATTAACTTAGTATTTTCATCAATTTTTAGACATCCCATATCCTTCTCTATTGGATAGGTTTAAAATTCTATGGGGCCAAATTTAATTAGGATTAACATACTTTAACCGCATGAGATATCATAGAAGTGCTCATTTAATGATTGATGATGTTAAGAAGAAACCCTTCTTCAGGCGGCTATCTTGGAATCAAACCCCTCGAAATAGAGAGAACAAAATTATCATTGATGGACTGGATGCCCAAGTGAGAGCCTCCAAAACAAGATCGCTTAGCGGAGGCCCAATAATCACAGTCCATGTCCTTTTAAAGTCCAGTTAACTTTGATTAGTAAAGATGAGATGACTATAACAACTTCTTATTTTTATTTTTAGGTTTTTGGATGAAAAAGAAAAATTGCATAAAGCTTAGGTGGTGGTTACATCCTGGAAAGTCGTTGTCTAATACAAATTCCGTGCCTAGCATTCCATTCCTTAGTTATATCCTTGATTAGTAGCAAGGATATCTGCAACAAAATTCTTATATCACCGTAGTGGCAAAATATGTTAGTGCCAAATTCTTTACCGATCAGAAAAGAAAGAGATAACGTTATGTGAAAATGAGCTTGATTCTTTTGGCATCCAAACATTTGGTGTATCCGTGCCCAATGCCCCCAATCCCACATGTAATTAGCTACAAAATGGTTACTCTGCGGATCTAGCAATGAATAATTCCACAGACATCCAACGATTGATACAGAATAACCTATGCTGTCATTTGTAATCAATGATTTTGGCCAATTCGATGAGCTAAAACAGTGCAGTGCTATACCAAGTTTTATTGGTCCAACATATCGTCTTATAGTTAATTCATTCAGACAAAAAAAGTTCAACGGGTCTATCCCCAAAGAAATTACTAAATTAGATCACCTCCAGATACTAGACTTGCTGATAAACATAATCTCCTGTCACCAAATTGGAGCATTGATATACCTCCAGTTCAGGAAATTGATCTATATTTAATGCTACATCCTGGACGAGAACGCAAGCATTCGAATCATACATGTCTAATTAAGCCTGCACAAGTTTGTGTGCATACATATAATACCAACCTTTTGCATTTGATAGTCAGTCAAGGCTAATAATCACTTTTTTAAGCCTTTGCAAGCTGAGCAAAGCCTATATCGAAAAGAACAAAACAATTGAACCAATGTTAAAATTAAACTTAATAGGAATTACACAAAACCTAACAACTTCATCTCTAAAAATAAAATAAATAAAAGTCTAATTTTTTTCTTAGAAAAAATGACAGATCTAACGTAAAACTAAAATATAGCATTGTTGATTGATAAGAAACAATTGATTTTCTAATTTCATGAACCTGACCAGACTAGAATCGGGGATTTCGACAAGAATAGTATTGTTAACAACAAACTTTAATAGCAAGCCGCCTAGACCAATAGAGACACAAATTAACAATACCATCTGGCAAATGAAGAAATACCATTCCCAAATTGATGCGGACAAGATAGATTAAGTTTTTGAGAAGAAAACTCATAGTGTAAACTGTGAAGTTGTTCTTGATTGTAATTGAATCATAGAATTGAACATCATAGAATTGGAGATTTGTAGTTGCATTAGTTTTATTTTTAGGATCTACTAGGTTTTTTCTTTACCAGCGGCGACTGCTAAGCTTTATATATAACCTGCAGGTTTTTTTTTAGGGTTAGAATGGCAGCTTGTGAACAGTTGATTTGGTTTTACACGGGGGAGGAATTGAAAGGTGCGATGGTATTCTGGCCGACCAACTGTAAGCAGAGTTTTTTCACTCAATGGCTCATAATTACGACTTGATGAATGCAGGGGTGTTAGCTGGGTACCGGGGTGCGTTTGTTAACTAGCTGAATCGCATCCATGGATTCCATAGTTACATATCCATGAGTATATGCAACCAAAACAAAATGCAAATCTTGTCATTTAAACGTCTTCTCAGTCTAGTTTTCTTGTTCTTTGTATTTATTGATGGTCGCTCGGTTCAACCCGGAAAGAGTCATCCAAACATCCAATTCCATACATTTAGTATACTTATTGAATGAATTCATGTCTAGCAAACTGATACCAATCCATTCAATTTTATCATCCCCCATGTACGAGGGGCTTAACTTGATCAGTGAAATATGCAGAATGGCTCACACTTGCTATTCTAACTTGCTTACAAATTTTCAACTATCCCCTAACATTAAATGTTTTCAGGTAATCCCTTTTTAATCATTAATTTTAAGATTTTTCTACTTCAGTGTTAGTGTTCAGTTCTAAATTGAAATTTTGTAAAAACAACTCAGATAATATGTAACTTCCTCAAAGAAGCAGTTATCAAGGTTACTGAGGAATCTACAGGAGTTACTGTTACTGATGCAGCATGCAAATCTTGTTAAAGTTATAAGGTGAGGATCATGTGCTAAATCTGCTTATACCTTTGGCCAGCAATATAATCTGTTCTTATGGGGTGATGAACTCGAAAGTCCAGATGAGTTATTTCCAGATGAGCAGGGTTACAAAACTCCAGATGAATGAACTGTGGTTTTTGCGTGTTAATGCCGTAGAATTTAGTAATCCCTCATAGTAGCCTTTATTTATTATGGCAAAAGTGAACATGGAGAGGATGTTCTATGTTAGGTAGAAACTTTCTCGTGTGTATTGGAAACTTGAAATTGTTTTATTGGATTTTCGAAACCTGATATTCTTCTGTTAAGAGTGGTATTTGACTATTTGTTGCAAGTGTTGCGTTTGCATTTTGAGATCAAATCCGAAGAGACTATTGTTAATTGTAATTTATAAGCTAGCTCCAATTCCGTTTGAGATGTATTGTTGTTAATATAGATCCCACGACAAGATGAAACCAGTATTTCCATTGCAGCCTGATACAAGTAAAATTGAACAAAAACGAACAACATCATTTCAAAAACAAACATAAAGGTACATCTTATTTTTTTATTAAACAACAAATGGAGTGATAACATGAATGAAAATGTAAAACCAGATTTCCCATGTTATCACTGCTACCGCCATTTCTAGTAGAGTATCTAAAAACCATGGTCTTCATGTTTTATACAAGATCACGTACAGATCAGTAAATTTGACAAGGAAAAAAATCAAATCTCGTCCTTTCGGTTAACTTGGGACACCTCCGGCTGCAGATATAGAGAGCATGACCAGATTACCTAATTGGATTTCTTGAAATTACCAGAATCAAACATTGAGTTAGGGTTTATCGAAGCAAATATTGACAATGGATTAAGTGTTGGAGAGGAAAACTCATAGTGCGATCGCGATATTGTTTTGATAATAGATCATGCATCATAGAAATGATAAAATTGAACATCATAGAATAAAATCGAAGATTATCAATCACATCTATAGTTGTTTTGGGGAATTTCTTTTTTGAGGTGAGATCTAGGTTTTTTCTTTAGCAGCTGCTACTGATACGGTTGAGGCTGCTTCTTAAACATTTTATAAGAGATGTCGGTTTAGATTTAGGGTTAAAGTGGACAATGTAGACTGTTGATTTACTTTTTCTATTGTCTAATCGAACGGACGGTGTGTATATCATGTCAGACCGTGAATAATAATTGATACACGTGGAAGGCGTTGGAAGATGCATGCCTCATTTCATTTGATATACATACAAACAATGTGGGCTAGGTCTAATCACACACAGCATTTCGAAATTGAACGTTATCAACAATTTGAAGATGGTGGAGTGATGATATGTGTATTATATCTCTCTTTGCATCTGGTCATCTCTGATTGGACTTGGATTGCGACTTTTGACTTTGATTAATTGCTCCGGCTTGACTTGTTAGTCTTGTTTCTTTATGGAATTATTGTTCTCCCCAGCAGTTTCCAGTTTTCTTGTTTCAAAAAGTTGCATTGTCCAACCTGTATTAGTGGTAAGTTTGTGGTTAAAAATAAAGTACGATTGTGCAAAAATGGAGTTCTAACTATTAATAATTAACTCCAATTACCGAGCAAATCTTGGTGAAAGATTCTAAACCTATGTTGACAAAATTGGACTCATTCCCTTTTAGTAGCCAACTAGTTGTAGGTTGTGGTTTGAGTTCTGATTTAGCAGATCGCTAACGTTTTATTGCAAATTCGGAACTCATACGCCTTATGTATCCTTATATACCGTTTTTTTTGGCTTCCTAAAATACTGAAAATTCCCCATTTTTTGAATATCTAGCCGAACTAGTGCAATGAGAGTGAATTTTTTGAAATTTAGTTAGAACAATAAATTTGTACCACTCAAAATAAGCTAAAGAGAGACGAGTAATAAACAAACAATCTCTTGAAATCAATAACACCATTACCAGATCGCATACCCTTGCAATCTTGCCCGCAAAAGAATAACAAGGATCATACTGTCACCAATTGAGTATTCTAAATACAGTTTGAAACTAGTAACAATTGAACAAAATGTAAAACTAAGATTTCCCATCGGTGAAAAACATTAATTATATAGTTATCATCTGAATGATGCTGCCCCCATTCCAGTAAAATGTTTGGCCGCCGTGTTTTGTAAATGATCCAGTAAAGATCCGGAAATTTTTTCAAGATAACAATCAAATCTCATCCTTCTGGTTAACTTCCGGTAACGGCAGCTGCTGTAGAGTAGAGAAGAATTCAACTAGGAATCGAACACACATTGATTGTTTGAGAGGGAAACTCATTGTGCGATCTGAGATGTTGTTGTTGTTGTTGTTGTTGTTGTTGAGAATAATTATGCATCATGGAATTGATAGAATTAAACATCATATATAGACCAGATATATAGTTGTTTTCCAGATCTGGGTTTTTCTCTTTGCAGTTGCTACCGACTGATAAGAGTTAAGTATATGTAGCTTTTTATAAGGCATCCCCGTTTAGTGAAGAGACACAAGAAGAAGGGCCAACTGTTCAACAACCAGCGGGTGAAGAATTGACTTTCATGGAGGCAGCTGAACAACCTGAACAACCAGCACAACAACCACAACAACCAATACAAGAAGAGGGTGGACAACAGGGGGCTGAAGAAAAGAAGGCTAAGAAACAAATGAGGAGTTACATGCCAACCGAAGAGCATATGTTTCCCGACGAGGAGCTAGGTGCACCTTTGGATAATATGGACGTCTTATGGGTCTATGTGGGTAGTTGGGCCAATATCGTCTACAGAACCATCGTAAGTATCTCATTTAGTTCTATTTTTCTTCGTTTATTCATCCAACATAACTTCATTTCATGTAACAAAACATATCAACGTTTTGTAGGACCACGAGGATGCAATACGTCTTCTCAAACACCAATCGGAGGCGGGAAAGATCGATATGTGGCCCTTGGAAAGGGTAGGTGAATGCCCTGAGAATCCTAAAGCTTTAAAGGCGTGGTTAGCTAGCGGTGAAGCCCCTCAAGTGGTAGAGATCGTCAAGAACTCGGGGTTATATCCTGCCATTGCCAGTACTTCCACAGTTGGATATGACAAACCACTTGTTTCTGCCTTCGTTGAAAGGTATTATGCGGAGACAGATTCTATGCACTTCCATTTTGGCGAGATGACCATCACTCCGGATGATGCTCATGAGATTACAGGTCTAAGTATTGAAGGCAAATCAGTTAGGAGCATCGGCTTTACCAAGGACATGGACTTCCTCAAGGACGTGGAAGGCGCCCCCACCGACTCCGCCTTCGCCAAGGACCTTCATTGGGATCTTATCTATGCTTTTACCGAAGCCAAATTGGGTTGGGACATGGCGAAGACCAATACAGAGATGTGGTCTGGAAACCAAAGGTCGAAGACATTCCAATTGAAATCTCTGAGGGACCAATTCATAGGGACTATGAGGCTACATGAGAAGGGAAAGTTGGCTCCCGAGCGGGTCACTGCGACAGCCACTGCGTACATTCTCTACATCTTGGGAAGTGTCATATTCCCCGACACATCTGGTTCTCGGGTGAATGCCACCTATGTGCAGTTTTTGGCAGACTTGGATAGGTTGAATGAGATCTCATGGGGCACTGCTTGTCTTGCATTCTTGTTGAATGAGATGAGAAAAGCTTCTAGGGCGAAGAAGGATCAAATTGGGGGCAGTATGCCTTTACTTCAGGTAATCCATGTACCTTCATTTGTCGTTATCCAAAAATTATAGTATACTTAGTATCTTATACTCCCATGCTTCACTTGTAGGCGTTCATATATTTGCACTTCCCAGAGTTAGCCGAAAGGGCGCTGCCGAACCCCGATTGGAAAGAGGAACACTATCTAGAGAGCAAATATATGTACAATGGGAAGCCCTCGGGACAAGATCAAACTTTGATTGAGATTAGGACTCGATTGGACAACTTGCCCGTCGAGAAAGTTGTCTTCGATCCTTACATTAAAAGGAGGGAAGAAGGACACAGTGTTCGTAGCCGCATACAAAGGTACTTTGGACCTCTGTTTCACCCCACCAGATATGTTTTCTACAATCCGACAAGAGTGGCTCGTCAATGTGGTGGTGTACAAAACGAACCAATCGAAGAGGCGCTCGGATTGGGTGACTTGGATAGGGACACAAGCCAGGCCTATGATGGTTCAATTCAAATTGTGCACACACCTCCTTGTCAATCCACTGATTGGGACAACAGAGCTCAGCATTTGGTTGGCCTTGATGATCCTATCTTTCCGAAAGATTGGGTCGACTCTGAGTATATGGAGCGGTTGAAGAGGACTTCCCATCCTCATGTCATACGCCCTGATAATAGAAAGTTGATTGTTGATCCAAAAGAAGTCGTCGATGTATATGTAAGTATTCGCTTGTGTCCTATTAATTTTAATCATTATGTATATGTACTTAGTGTATGTTGTATGATTGAAAACAGAAACCTCGAGTCAGCAAAATGATCAAGGAGTTCCAGACAGAGCTTGTGAAAGGTGGTATAGATAAGAGGAGTGAGAGGATCTTGAAGAAAGCTCTAGACCAATTGTTGAACCTGGAGAATAAACGACGTGGAGATTTGTTTGGAAAATCTCAAGAACCACCACCGGAGAGGGCAAAGCGCAAGACAAGGGGGGATGAAGCCACAACAAGCGCTGCACATGAGGATGCACAAGAACCACGACCTAAACGAGGTCGTGGTGGTGGAAGAGGTCGTGGTGGTGGTGAGGCTACACAAGACGCACCACCAGCTAAAAAGACTCGAGGTGCTAGTACCAGTGCTCGTGGAGGTCGCGGTGGTGGAAGAGGTCGTGGTCGTGGTTAAACTCATAATAGTTTGAAAACACTTGTTTGAATTTGGTTATGTCGACTTTTTTAGTTGTTTTAACTTTGGTTGTTTCGAATTTAAACTTCTTTGGTATGTTTGTGTAGGATGCTAACTTTGGTTGCTAGTTTATGTGAATGAATGTGGGTTGTGTACTTAGATTTCTGTCAGTTTTTATGGCTTAATCGGTTTACGTTGGTGTATACGTCGAACGATTGTCAGGCAATTTTACTCCAAAAATTGTCAGAATATACAATCGTTCTATAATATTGCTTTCCAAAACCGATTATCGACTTCCAGAAAGATTCATATTTTCAAATCGTTAGATGATGGTTTTAAGATACATTGATTAAGAATGCTCAAGTATTTGAATCTCCTGTGTACACATAATCGTCCTATGATGGTCTTCAGATACACCGATTAAGAATGCTCAAGTATTTGAATCTCATGTGTACACCTAATCGTCCTTTATGTTCACTAATTTACACCGATTATTTTAAAACTATCGGCCAATAAATGTGCATAGATACACCGATTGATTTGGTTAAATTTCGGGGCAGAGTAACAACAATCGGCTTACTTTGGTAACAGTATTCACCGATTGTTCGAGAACCCAAGCATAATCGGCTTAAGTTTCCATATATATAGACCGATAGACCGATTGAGCGTTCTTTCTGCTAGAAAACAGCCGACATAATCAGTCGTTAAATGGTCAAAAAAACGACCGCCTGTTGCTTTTGTTTTTCAAGCATTTCATCAAACACTTTATGTGTTTGATTTAATTAAACAAAGAATTATTTAATTGATTTCTTAGTCCTATCACCTCTCCTTCCCTGCAAATGTATGATGTGTAAATGAAGAAGAAGAAGAACAGGCCAATACATATAAAATTAGCGATCGACTTTCAGTTGGATCTGGACATCCCTTATCAACTGTGTTTGGTTGAGCAAAAAATTCATGGGATCAAGTACTCCCATATGGGGCCAAAAATAGCCAGGAAACAAAAACTAACTTCAATTCATCTCAAAAATAAAAATTAGGTACATGTGATTCTTTTTAAGAAAAGTGATACATAACTAAGAGTTTGCATTGTTGAAAACATTCTTATGCATCATCTAGCGGCCCTAATGTTTCTAGTAGAATGAAAAGAAAACATTGTCGATATGTTTTATCTTCTGATGTCATTTATCACGCCAGACTGGAACCCGAGAAGGCGAGAACATTTTACCAGATCCGTTTATCTTCCAGTGTAATTGAGTCAAACCACAACTTGATCAAACAAACTACCACTCGAATCGTCCCAAACATTGAAGATAGAATAAGTTTTTGAGAGAAAAACTCATAACGAGATCCAAATGTTGTTGGTGTTGAGAATAATAGACCATACATCAGAGAATCGAAGATCTTGGATTATTTTATTGTTTTTGAAATGTAGGCTTTCTTTCTGTATCGGTTGGTCCTGACTGATAAGAGCTGAGAGCTACTTCTTGGGCTTTTTATACGTCCATTTTAGAGTTTAGGGTTGAGTGAGAGCTTATGGAACCGTTTGATTAAATTTCTTGTTGTATGATCGAACGGACGATATATGTTTCATAATTCATATCCGACCGCAACTCATGACAGATGTACACGTCATTGACGGATGGGATTTTATTTTGATTTACGTGAATGGAAACAAATGGGACTGGTTTTAAGTTGTGACTTGAGTGTAGTTTCCTCCTGAATTCTATTATGCGCGCCTTCGTGCCAGTCGAATTGTTTCGTACATGGGTCATTCCTTCTCTACTATAATCTCCCTCTCAACTGAAACTTTTACCCCCGTTCTCTTTACTATGGGAATCCGGTGTTAATCATGAAAGAACTCACGTCAATGAACCCCCCAATGCTGTATTTAACGAACAATAATCTACACTACCTTTACACCTCACATTTTATTTCATTTTACGAAATTCGACTTTGCACTTCAGAAATTTAAATTCGTCCTGCGATCTGGGTATGTACCCACCTGACCTTCCAAGGTCACATCCGCCTAAACAGCTCTTTCATGTCATACTGTGCACCACTGGTGGTCAACTGTCGAGTTGATCAAGTAGGAGGCTCATGTCCAGCTGCATTTGTTATGATATTTTAAAGTTTTATGCATAGGATTGAGGGAAACAAATATCAATTAAGCTGGAGAGGATACTCAAACAATTCATGTGACCATTTTTCACAGCTAAACCCAAGAGCTACTCAACTCCTATGGGCATCCAATCTAAAGAGTTAGGCACCATTAAAACCCAAGAGAAAGGTACAAAATTAAGTATCAATATTCTTGGCATTATAACTCCCACAACTCCAATATTCTTACCGACTGAACATCTAGGAGTAGCTTAAAGGAGTTTAATTCATTAGTAAAACCAGTAAGTGGGGACCTCCCGGGAAGTTGCTGTTGGATGACCGCAGCGGTGCCCTTTGAAAACCCCACACTGCCGGATCCGCAGTGGCTAAGTGGGGACAGTATCGGTGGAGGGACGGGTCGTTACAGATGGTATCAGAGCCGACGACGGTTCATCTGTCGAGGGTGGGAGAGTACGCTGGACGGGTTGTGTGCCAGGTAGCTCGTCTCATGAGGGACAGGGAACGTCGGAGATCTGGGGCTTGAAAAATATATTCCGGAGCCGAGGACGGCTCCAATTTAAAGGTGGTGGTATTGTAATACCCCGATTCAGCGGTGATTGGTCGAACGATGGAATATAAGTAGTGGTTTATCCCAACGTTATCCGATCATCACAAAAAGTAAACCACTACTTATATCGGTCATCCCACTACTTTTTGTGATGATCGGATAACGTTGTAATACCCCAACGTTATCCGATCATCACAATGCGGAGGCTGGATCTGGGTCGTGCAAGAGCAAAGTACCCTAGTCTAGAAAATGACATACCCATATCGGTCTCAAGATCAACAATCTCTAACTTGCAAGTTGTACATTTGGATTAGTTATTTAGTTTAGTTTTTTAACGTACTCTCGGTGTAATCCTATATTTCAAGTCAAGAGTCAGTCTATTCTTCATCATTACAACCTTATCACCAACAAGATTCAAAGACGGGCCGAACTAACAGACTCCATCACTACTTAAAGCTCTCCAAGAGTCAGTCTCCTCTGAAAACACTACATCACGGGCCAATAGTTATTAGTCTTGTTCAATTATTTCTCTTGGCTTATTGATACTCTTTGCTCCCACTAGTACTTTTTTAGAGTCAATGAGCCATTGAAATCCATGGAATTCCGTGTATGATAGTCCCGGCTCAAAATTATAAATAGCAAACAGTTTAATCCATATTTACACAGCCAAGAAAATGCAAATCCTGTTATTTCAGCGACTTCTTAAACTAGTTTTCATATTCTTTATATTGATCGTCACTCGGTTTCCATGGCTCTCCCAGGGATGTCATGCCAGAGAAAGAAATGCTCTCTTAAGTGCCTTTTCCGATCTTACAGACCCAGAGAGTCGCTTGTCGTCATGGAAAGTAGGCGACCATCACCGAAACTGCTGTGCCTGGCATGGAATTCCAGATATTGATCATAATTTTCTCTCAAGTATAAACCACAATGCTCTACGCCAACAAGTGCTACACTTACTGGTATAATCACTTCATCACTTTTCACCCTTGTGCATCTTGAGTATCTAGATGTTAGTTACAATAACTTTAAGTACACAGAAGTCCCATATCAATTTTCTAAATTGAAAAAACTTACCCATCTTGATCTTTCGTACTCGGGGGTTTTCAGTTTGAGTACAACACAATTCGCAAACCTATTGTCTCTACAATATCTCGGTTTGAATGGTCTTAAAATATATGAGCTGGCCTATTCGAGAAAGAATCTGTCGTTCCTTAACTTGCTAGCTTAACCACCCTTTCTAGTCTTAAGTTGAAGAAATGTAAACTACAAGGTTCAGTTCCTTATTTTACCTACCTCAACTGAAAGAGCTTGATGTAGGTGAGAATGATAGACTCAGCGTCAATCTTACATGGTTGTTTGAGTATCGGTGGCCAAAACTCGAAAGACTTTCAATCTCACACTGTAACGTAATTGAATCAGTTCCTACTTCTGTTTCAAATGTGCCATTACTTGTCGAATTTTCTGCCCCTGGATGTTCAATTAAAAGAACCCGTACCTTCTTCCCTCTTCAGTCTTTCTCAATTACAGTCCTTAGACCTCTCGAACAACAACATAACAGGCTGTGTCCCTTTTTCAGTCTCCAATCTTAAGAGTCTCCAATTTCTGGATTTGTCTAGCAATAATTTGCGAGGACCCATTCCAACTTCAATCTGCAAGATTTCCCCTCTCCGTGAACTTTCCTCAAGTGCAAACGAGTTCACAAGGCTTCTCCCTTTTTGTCTTTCCATACTCCATAACCTCAGTGACTTAAATCTCTCTGGGAACAACCTCCATGGGACAATACCACATCTTGTCGTCGCTAATCTCGTTAACATCCTACGCTTAAATTTATCGAATAACAACTTCAATGGTGCTCTTTTTCTTCCAACACCAAATATCAGAAAGTTTGATCTATCGCACAATAGTTAGAGTGGGCATTGACCGATTCTAATGGATATTTAATTGTAGCCCAGCACAGCACAGTGAGCAGGCCCAGGCCCGGTTATTACGATTTCTAGAGGATTATGCTGATGTGGATGGGACTCAAGTTGTGGGTATCAAGTATCAACACTCAACAAAGAAGAGTACACAAAGAAGAGTTGGAAACTCAAGTTCGGATGTAAACCGCATAGAATAATGGAGGTTCAAAAATGTGAGACTGCCTAGTGCACTTGATGAAAACTTGGTCATTTAAAAGGTATGAATACTGCACCGCCACAGCGATAAGTGCACCTGTATGCTATTCCAAAGCATACTGTGGTAATTGCACCCGAAGCTTTCCTTCATCCTGTAGACATCACCGTTAATTTTGTTGAAGTTTCAATAGATTTTAGGTTAAATACATAAGGTAATAGTGGACAAGTTGTAGTCAAGACAAGACACGTCTTTGTTAAGGTTTCAGTAAATTCTAGATTAAGCGGAAAGGGAGAAATAGTTGCAGCAGCTTTGACATGATCATTACTTAAATCAATTGCATCCTAAAGTATTGACAATTTCAGTGAAACGCCAAAATTAACTTGTATGTTTTCAAAGTTATAAACAAAATCAAACCTTTGTGTTCATATTACAACATTGGAGTTGTTCGGATGGGTGTTCACCCCAAATTAGAGAGTGTGAGTGCTTAACAGGGCTAAATGTGCAATGTGGACAGATGAATAACACAATAGCCTATATCATAGTTTTCCGATAGAATTCAATTTGTGTGCAAGCAATGAGTCTAGAACTGTAACATTCCATGTACACATTCACATGCATTTTCGGCATCATAACATTCATAGCAGTTAGTTTCATAGATCGAAGTTGATGCTATAGATCCATGAGTAACCAACCAACATCAATCTGTAATAAATTGTATAATATAAATTCATTAGGCCTCAGTTCTACCTTCCACATCTCGCCTAACAAATCAGATGCATTTATTTAAAATCTAAACTAGAAATAGACAAATAGTCCCAGACCATTAAACCTGATTTCATCGAGGCATTCCCAAGTAAACAGAAGAGAAACACCTGCTATGGGCATCGAATCTTAAGAGTTTGATGTTTGTTTACCTTACAAGTGTCGATTACCACACTTTAGACTTTCACAGTAGAATTAAATGAACGTTATAGCTTATGCAATGGCTAGTCTAGGCTGGCAAACCCAAGGAGTAAGGCAGTAGTGCTACCATGTACAAGTCTCAGGAAAATCTCGATTTGGGAAAGAACAAAACAATTGAAACAATCCTAAAAAACAAGCTGGGATGATTTTCTTTAAGAAGTAATAATGTAAAATATACATGAATAGAAATTTAATACTAAGATTTCAGAATAGAAACTATCGATTACTATTAGACCTGCTGCTGCACCATTTTTCTAGCAGATTGATAAGCAACCATTGGTTGTCTTCATGTTTTATCTTCTGATTTAATGTACCAGACCAGATCGGAGGATTTTTTAAATAAAAATCAAGTGCCAAAACTTAACTCCCGAAACTTCCAAAGCTGCAAAGAGAGTATTGTGGATACCTAGAATTTGGTTAGGTCCTATAAGCCTTACTAAGGC
>JAJJMA010100828.1:8043-21324 GCA_023529015.1 Papaver nudicaule
ACGGAAGAGGGTAAACCTGATACCTGCTTCATGCACACATACTACACCAACAGAGTCTTACCTGCCCCATACATTGTTAGTTGTTGTGTCAACTAAAACTCATTAAGTGCATTATCCGCCTTGCACAGTGCAAAAATAATAATGATTCCCTATATAGTCCAACTTTCACAATTACTCCATCCAACAACTAATGTTTATCTTGGTGGTGGCTTAAATCAGATGAAAATTTGGAAGTATCATTACCCCAGTCCAAGATCTCATAAACTGGTATACACTGACTATGACCCAGTCCTTGAGCTCATAAACTTGTATACGCTGACTATGATCCAGAAAGTGCAAAATTTATCCTGCACACTTAATACAAATTTGTAACGAATCAAGATCTCATCAATCTATTTAGTAATTTCACATTTACATTAACTCACTAATAATGAAAGTGGATGGTATGATGTTCAAATATCCTCCCTGCTGTAATATGAACCATTTCATGCAATTTTTGAAGCCGGTACCGTTTCTGGTTCACTTTGAACTGAACATTTATGAGCTTCGGGAGGGTGAATAAACACAGCAATATGAACCATTTCATAACAAAGTTGAGCACTGGTTTAAAAATCAAACATAGTTTATGAAAACAGTTATGAACTTATAACTTAAGTATGATCAAAGAGTTAACTATACCAAGTTCATCTCTAACGTCGGGCCACCATTTGCTGCTGGCCCAAGCTTGAAAACCAAATTTTCTATATATTTGGTTGCAGAAGAAATGGCAGGAAAGAAAACCAAGATGATTGGAGGCACAAAAAAAGTTTGTTAGAAGAAGCCATTGGAGTAATTATGTTAACAAAATATATGAACATGTACAACTGTGTAATGTGTAAGCTTGTTAGAAGAAGAAGAAGAAGACACTTCAAAAAATATAAATGTCAATAAGTGTGTTCTTTACAACTCTGTTATAGCTCCATGTCACGACAAACATGCAATAATTGGAATTCAAGATAAAAGCGATACCTGTAATTGGAATGCCCTGACCCTCAGTAGTAAGAACACACTTTGTTGAAAGCAGCTCCTACATTACAGATTTGATGATCTAAAAGCGTAAGAGGTGGTTGAGTGGACACTAAAATATAACATATTAGATAGACACAAAAACCCTTTAGGAAGCAAAAAGTAAGGTCCGTATAACAGACATTTGTGTATCATCTAAAACAACCTGCTATAGCGTCGCGTTAGTGAATTATGAAGACCTGTTGGGATTTCATCATTTAAACCCCTAATGTTCCATGATACGATTTTATGATCCATGAGCATCAACTGTAACCCCAAAACTTGCATCCAAAGGAATATCTGAATCGGACACAACATTAGAATTTTGCTGAATCAAGGGAGAAATAGTGCCCCGATGTATATACCTGCACTTGCTCAATGTGATGGGTATACTTGCACTTGCTCAATGTGAAGTTTGATACAATACATACTATACATATATTTCAACTTTGGACATCCCTGCAAACTTCTCGTGCACCACAAACAAAATTCAACATTTGCAATTACCATTGTCTTCTGTTCTCAGGTCGACACAAATAAGGAAGCTTAAGCACAAAAGATTAAGCGGAAGACAACGATATCATATGGTTAGTTATATCAATTACATTAAGCACTTATTAAGTAACTGCGCGTGTACTTGTGCATACATTTTGTGCTAACCTAAAAAAAAGTTGTTAACAGAAAGGGAAATAGAAGAGCTACCGATTTGGTTATTTATATCGAAAAAAATAATCAGATGATATCGTTGACCTTAGTATTCAAAGTCGGATAACTTTGAGGCTTCCCTGATTATCTTCATTGTTTTAGGCTTGTACCTGCCAGGGGACCTAATTCAGTAATTACAACATTATGTTTAATGAACCCATCTATGCAGGAGAAGTTGTAGCACAAAGGACTAAGCACATACCACTCACAATCATCAAAAAATGAAGCAACCATTTGGTATATCTAAGTACTACTTAATCGATCACTGCTACTGCCTGGGCTTTCTAGATTATCGTCGTTGCGTTTGGCACATAATCTATTATCTCAGTCACCTTTAAACTCATCGATCAACTGGTTTCATTGTTCTCCGGGAGATTTTACGAACCTGAACACTAACAATCAGATAGAACAGCAAATATAAGCTGAGATATCAAGAAGAAGAACTTGTCCAGACTACCATAGGACTCTGCAAGCAACTGTGAAACTTCTACAATTATTTCCGGTGTATACTAAAACATGGTGATGAGCCATCAAGACTCTGGATTAGCAAAACCTAATGTGGCGAACTACATTAACAACATAGACTATTCAAGATTAGAACGACGCAGGCAGCCTAACCAACAACTCGTGCACCAAATCAAAATGATATAGCTAACGATCTTGATTTCCTAAAGCCACTGAAGTAAACATTTCTATATATTAATTTCCAATACCTGATTCACGGACTGGAGCTCACCTGGTCCCTTATAATTAACCATACAACATTTTCATTTCACAATTGGGATTGTTCCAAACTTGTTCAACATATGGTTCAGTTGTTCGTCTCTATCAATGTCCACAAAACTAACAACCTTAATACCCTAACAATTAATTACTTTTTATTAATCATGAGTTGATCTTATTCTCCAGAATATGGTAAAATTATAATTGGTAGTTAGTAAACAAAAAGGGGATAACTGTAGTGCAAGGCTACCGATAATGGTCCTCTTCCCGTTCAGAGATCAAACTTGTCCCCTTTCTCATATGCATCAAGAGTCACATCAAGATCCCTACAAAAGAAAAACAAATTAAATCTCATACTAAAGAAAACTTGTATCCTTATATTAAATTACAAATTTGGAATTGGTATTAAGTACTCATAGTCAGTTCCTCTCTTGCCTGATATTTCCCATTTAGTTACAACTTGCTTCTTTGCCATCTTTGTTAGGAAGAAAATCCAAAATCAACACGAAGGTCATTCTGTACGTTCACAGCAAAGTTTCACAATGATAAACATAATACAAACCGAACTCCAAATCCAAAAAACTTGCTAAAAGATACCCGATTTGTACAGCATGTTGTTGTGGCAACCTTTTATCAAAAATGAAATGCCTGAGAACAATAAGAAACACGATGCTCAATGAATACTAAAACAATCATTAATGGGGAGAAAGTATTTTACAAATGAAATCATCAATGGGGAGAAAAATGATATCTTTTTTAAGGTTTTATTTTTTGTGGTGCCCAAAACATAATATCACAACTAATCAACTCTGTGTGTACAGAACATAATACCACATCTATCCTCTATTTTTCCTTTTCAGCGAGCTTACCAATTATTGAACAGAAAGTGAAAAATGCAAGCCCGAAAAACCAAAATGAAAGCCATAAGTTTATATTTGCTTACCCATGCACACTCTGCTGGTTCTCTAATCTTCTTCCTCCGCAAGCTTGAATTCTATCTCATTGGATGGCTAATCTTCTACAGCTTAAGTTTTCATGTTGTTGACGTCAAGCTCAACCTTATCACTGGTTGCTGCACAGGTTCAACCTTATCAATAGTTAAACAACTTTAGACCATACCGACCGCAACATTTAGCTTCAGCCCTTTCCCACGACCACCATGTAATATCATCATACTCCCATTTATGTACCCATCATACTAATAGTGAAACAGATGTGCATACATTTTAGGTTGGGAAACAAATATATTAAGAATTCATAAAACGTCAATAATAAGTACTATTAGAAGCTTTCCATAATCACATTTCCATCTCGGTAATCTTTCCTCATCTTTTCCAAACAACATAGCAAAATCAAGATTTAGTTTCTTACAGTATAACAAACACATCCTCAGTTCAAAACGTCATGAACAACAAATTTCTGGAGTCTGCTCAACTCTGCATGCATGGTAAAAAGTAAAATCAAGTAACAATTCAGTTCTCAGTAGCAACGATCCAACACAAATGTACCAAGTTGAACAGATACTTGAAATAATTAAGCAATGCACAAAGCATCCAGCAGATGAGACTTTTCAGTTAAACAAAATCTGCCTGTAATCGTAAAGAGCAGAAACTATTAACCAAAATAGAATAACGCAAAAGAAAATGAAATACAATCTGCATGTTGCACTGACTTTGATGTATATAAAAGAACATTTTCTAAAAAATGCATAAAGTGCACAGACATATAAGGAGGCTTGATCACTATTAGGCCCTACGCCTATCAGTATTGGAGTTGTTGTCATTTAAGTTAGAAAACTTAAATGATTTAATACCTAAACAAATGCTATAGTATATCAGCAATGATTCCCCACCCCCACTCGTTTGTGAGCTTTGCTGCCAAATAGTCCCCGACCCCTACCTGTTGTACCGTATTTGATGGAATACATGACGATCGTCAAAAAGTGGGGCTTCATCTTCTTGCAGAAATCAGTCAAACTTTTTGTTGCCAAGATTTTCAAACGTTGCATCATAACACAGAGTACTTTTAAATTCAATGAAGACTATTATTGGAACTCTTATATTATGGACAATACACCCAAAAAAAAAAAGGATTCAAGTGTAAAACAGTTGTTAGTTGTTACCTTAGGTTGTGGCTTAGTGTTCACTACAGCTCGATGAAGCACGCTTTTATACATCCAGTTGCTCAGTATCTGCAGGACAGAAGAAAAGGAATAAAAGTTAGTACTGTACGAAATGCGAGCGAAATATCGTGCATAGCTTAAGAAAAATGTTTCATGGACTACCTTCCATACGATCGCCAGTGTTAACCATGATAGAGTTGGGAATTGCGTTCATAGCAACCCATTTCCCCTTGTTCATGATTTGCAATCATGCATGAGTAGGGTTAGAAGGCCATGATCTGCATGTGGGGGCAAACCGATTGCAAGTTCTGGTTGTGGGCAAGGAGGGTAGAGATTCGCAGAGAACATTTGAATACCGATTTTCAGTTCAAGTGACTTTTCGACGTCATTATCCTCTAATTCTAGCCCCTCCATTATTGCTTTAAGCAATTCTTTGGCTATGTCTCTTGACTTACCAAACTAAAGATCCTTCATGCATATGCAGATTAATGCTTTCCAATTCGCTTCCAAAAGTAGTGATCCTTCTTCCCATCCATATTGTTCCGTTTATAAATCAACAGTCACAATTCTTAATCAAAATGTTAGCAAATGCTTACCTTAGGAGCGATCCAAGGATATTTTCTTTCTGCAGGTCACCACTTACACCCTTGCAAATCCAAAATCAACTGCTTTGACAACCTAAAGCATGGAACAGAGGGTATATAAGGAAACCTAAACGATGGAAAGGAAATACAATGAACTCAAAAAGAGGTGCAAAACACAGGCTGATATAATTGAAAACCCTACCTTTGAAACTTGTAATCTGCTTGCAGCAAGAACCCCAACCGCACAAACCTATTATCACTTGGAATATCAAATCGCAACATGCTGAATCAAAAGTCAGTGTTAACAAATTTTTGGATATGAACTGAAGAATCAAATTACAATAGAACAAAAATCTAAGACTTGATAAACGGGTTCACGGAACAAAAGATTTCACCTGCAAAAGAAAGCCAAAATTGAACAGTGATTAGTATGCAATCTAAGAAGAACACGTAATGGAACTTCGTTCTCCACTGGTTTACCGGAAAAACTAAAGTATGTATTGCAGAGAAAAGAAGGAGCGAGAAGACCATTGCAAGATTTTCTCGCTGTTACCCAAATTAGGTTTCACGTTTGTTATGATCCGTGGGGCCCACAGAGATGTATTATAATTGGTGGAGAATCACTATGGTGGGGCCTCGAGCTCTAATATTCGAGCTTGATGGGAGAATCAATGTGGGTGAGCTATTTAGTACTCCTATTATTGTTTTAATAATTAATTAATTATGGTATAGGTTATAACACTGATTCACTGATAAAAAAAAAAAAAGTTATAACACTGATTCGTTTTTTCTATTTGGAGAGACTTAATTGATAGAGTGCATATTTAATGGATCAAAAATAGGATTGGGTCCAACAAACTTCCGACTTTTCTAACAAAAATAGGATTGGGACTCTAATTTGAGAAGTAGCCCGAAACTGGCAAGTCATAGAACTTGGTTAGACGGACCTTTTTGTTTTGAAAACCATATAAAAGCTTCATTTTATTTTCAGATTAGACAACCTACCTTAAATCAATCATAACGTTTTCAACAATCATTCAAAATTGACAAATTACAACCGAGATGACCTACAATTCATAATCATTATCAATCTCTAAGTTGTCCATAATTGGGCTGGAAGTGAGGTGTAATTTCCATGTACACTTTCCGATTAGAAAAAACAACAAAATTTCATTCCAAATTTTCATTGATTTTTCGTCAGTCAACAAAAGTCAGATCAAAACTAGTTTCAGGTTTTCACACAGCCTTTAGTTGGTGAGGTACACCCAACTTCCGTTTTGATATTTCAAACTGACGACCTATTCTCTCTCTCTCACTCTTGATGAACTACAGCAATCCATTAAGATCCAAATCAGGTATTCCTTCTCACTACTAATTATTATATCAATTTCCCTAAATAAAGATTCATTTTTCATTCATTGATTAGAAAAAAAAATTCATGCTCGAATTTTCATTTTTCATTTGAAAAATCCAAATCTTTTTTCCTTTGGCAGAGTTGTACATTTAAGTATGGAGGAGGAAGAAGAAGAGGAAAAGTCATCTCGGAATCTTAGTAATAAGATGTTCTTAAGATTGCCCACTATTACAAATAATACAATATCATCAACTATGAGTTCTAAGAGTGGAAACAGTGATGATGGAGCTCCAACTCCAAGCTCTGATTCTCCAAATAGGTATCATAAACCCATTTTTCACCACTACTAACCCTGAATGCGAAATTATGTACTGTACTATTTTTTTTTCTTCTTAAAAACCTATGTTTTTGATTTGTTCATCAGGCAGATAACTGAAAGAGAATTTCGGTCTAGGGATAATATGACTAGCGATGACAATGTGAATGATGTTGTGGATCAACGTGCCATGGTAATACTTGTGGTTTGTTTTTCGCATTCATTTAAGTTTCTTTCTAGTCATATCATTATTGATGGGGTTTGGTTGGTGGATATATAATTGTATGAAGGAGCTTTTTTCAAAAAGTAGACAACAACAAGAGGAGATTCTCTTACTCAGGAAGCAAATTGCTGATTCGGGACTTAAGGTTAGTTCACAAACATACTGAATGATAGCTCTGGTACTAGCAGTTGACATGTCTCACTAACAAAGAAAAAAAAAACGTTTGTCATTAAATGGTTTGCAGGAGCTTCATATGCTTAATGAGAAATACACGTTGGAGAAGAAAATATCTGATTTAAGAATGGTGAGTCAAAAGTGTTGCCATTTATTTGTAATTTAGTTTGTTCTTCTAGTTTTGGATCTGAGTTGCTATGTATAGAGGACTTCTTTACTGACCTTTAGTTTCTCTTCTGAGCAATAGGCTTTGGATGAGAAGCAGAACGATGCCATAACATCCGCCTCAAAGGAACTGGCGCATAGAAAAGGTGACCTTGATGAAAATATAAAATTGATCCTTGAACTAAAGGTAATTCATGGCTTTGCTTACTTGGAAACTTTTTAAGACATTCAGTTTTGAATTATGCCGTTACTATGTTCCACCTTTAGCTGTTTCTTAATTATTATATGCCTCTTAACCAGGATGTGGAAGACGATAGATATATCTTCACATCAGCTATACTTAGATTGTTGGATGAGTATGACATTCGCCCGCATGTTATAAATGCTTCCTCTATTTCCATCAACATAAAGGTATTATATACATGGCATAGTCTTTTGATAGCAACTCGTTGTTACATACATTACGTCTCTTTTGTTCCTCGTATGATAGTCTGCTTCAAATGGTTTCACTTCCATTTATTTCTCACATCCTTTCAACTGATATCTTATTTTATTTTTATTTTGATCACAAGTATTAAGCTTCTTGCTAGAAGTTGCTTTATACAAATGGGAATATGAAATTTTCAACTCAAGCTTAATGATCTCTTCTGTTAATCATTTGCAGCATTTGTATGATCAGTTGCAGTGGAAGATTAGGACTTCTCATGTAAGCGTAGTTTGGAGTATAATCTTTTTTTTTGCGTTATATGCCTTCACTTGAAAATGGTAGTCACTCATTTTTTTGCTCAATTAATGGTAGTCACTCAAGAGCTCTCTAAGGAGATAATTATCCATTACAGGCTAGTATAATAGAGATGAACTCTATGCTTGAAGGTCAAACTGGAGATAGGGCCTTTAATAAAGAGAAGCAGACTCCAGGTGCCTCCAAGGGTCAACTCCTTGAGACTACAAAGGTATTGTTGTCTGTCTTGGATTTCGGACTAATTTCTAAAAGGTTTCGCAAGTAACTGCATTTTTTTTTCGGTGTGTAGATTCCAATTGTCTCCTCTCCCTATAACCAGTATGTCCAGGAACAACGATTGGATCATACCTCTGTTCCTTTGAGATCTCAGTCAGTCTATCTTGAGGGTGACACAGACCTTTCCCCGAAGGCAAATAGAATGCAGTATCATCCATATATTGGTGACAATTTGATGGATTTTCCATCGAAAATTGATAAGTTAGCACTGATCTCTTCTAAATTGATAGTGTTTATTCCAAGGGCCATCTTTATATGCTAACATGTAGATATTTTGGATATTCTTTAGAAAAGTGTTAATGGGGATCATTTATAATACCTTTCATCTATGTTACATGGCTTCTTTTCTGTTTTGCACTAACCCTGGACCGAGTTACTACTCTTGCTTAAACTTGGTCTTGTATGTATTTACGAATTTCATCTCCCAGGGGTTTTGAAGGTCGAGAACGGACGCCTTTTGAAAAATCAACTGATTCATACTATATGCCTCCTAACACGATGGAGGAGCATTCATCCTATATCTCAGAAGGTAGTGACTATGCCTTCTAAATTATCTGTGGAACCTGAACCCTAGCTCAATTGGTTGACATTCTGCACCACAGCTATGAGGTTGAGGTTCGATCCCAAGAAAATTAATAAAGACTCGATTTCTACTAGGAGAAGGCATCTTACCTGGCATAGAAGGGTTCCAAATTCTCGGTGACGCAAAACCAGGGAACACACTGCAAGCATGTGGGTTTCCTGTACGTGGAACTGCTCTATGTATGTTTCAGGTATTTCTTTCTGCAGTCGTCTTTTTCTCAACTTCTTCTATGTAGTAGGGTGACAGAGCTGACAAGGTGCGATGACTGATTATTTGTGTGATGTAAACAATACTGGATTTAGTGGGTTCGGCATCTTCATAACGGCACCGGGCAGTATATTGAAGGTAAACACAACATTGAGTTTCCGAAGATGTTATTACATTCAGTATTTTCAGAAATCTTTTAATTTTGTGTTACATAGAGTTCTCTGTTTTGTGATTCAGGAGCTACAAATCCAGATTATGTAGTCACTGCTGATGATGTTGATAAGCTTATCGCTGTAGATTGCATTCCAATGGATGATAAAGGCTGCCAGGTAGTTTATCTATCATCCTTGGGGTCACATTCTACTACTCATATCATATAGCACTCCTAACCACTTATACTTCCAGGGAGAATTGGTGAGACTTTTTGCCAACAATCAGAAGAAAATAACGTGCGGTTAGTATTCTTTAATTTGAAATTATCGCCGCTTCAGTTTCTCGCTTGGTGTAGATACTTTTGATTTGGTTAATTGGCAATAAAAGCAATTTGCGGTATAAATCAAGGAGAAATGTTTTCATCTGCTGCTCAATGGAATGTCGAGAAAAGCACTTCAGTTCGTTGTGTGAACTACGAAAGTTGTAAAGCTTGCTGTTTACTGTGCTAGTTTTTGGGGAAAAAAACTACTTATTTATTTGCATATGAACATCGTGAATATAAAAATATATGGAACCATAGCTTCCATAGGTGCTGAAAGTCCGTTGTTAATGTCTTATCGTTCTTGTAATTGGAATGCATTGATCGTATAATAAGGTATGCACCTACATTCTCTTTACTGCAGATCCAGACATGCAAATGGAAATTGAGACTTACCTATCTGGAGGTCAAGCCACATTCGATGTCCTACTATGGGTAGGTCTGGTTAGTAATTTTCCTTCGCTTCTCTCTCTTTCGTGCTTATGTGCTCATGGTAATAGTTTAATGCAGAACTCTATGATTCAGGTCACTAACCATGTCAAATCAGACAATACAAATTCGTTTAACTTTTTACATCAACAAATTTATTTCTTTTTTCTATTGTCCTCATTTTTCATCAAATATCCTTATCACGACACATGTTCAACAGAAGGATACATCTGGGGTTTGGGAACCAAGAGTTTTAATTTTGAAACGCTACAGCTACCAAATTAAGAACGAAGATGATGTTGTATTCGAGGAGAATTATTCAGCTGACTTATCTGTATGTACTTCTCTTTCAATCATCTTGTACTCTATAATACGAGTATTAAAATGCATGTGGCTTGATGGTCTTTATACTTCTCAGTATTAGTATTTGTAGTTGACCAATGACAGAGTAACACACGTCAAATATTACTCACTTCTTTGTAAAGATTACATGGCTATTCATTTCATTTTCTAGTCCATTCTTTTTGTCTAATCCAAGTTGAATTCCAGAATTGAATGACCTTTATAACTTTTTTGCCGTCCAGATTCAAATACCCTGTGGGCTCACAACACAGTTTGTGTTAACATGTTCTGATCGGAGTTCTCATCCGTTTAGTACACACAATGATGTTCGGTATGAAATTCATCTTTCCTCCATTAGCGTGTGTGTGTGTGTGTTGTTTAATCTTTCTTCAAATTAGATTTTCTGGTGAATGTGAATATGAGAATGACTCATTTAAGCATCATGGTTAGATAACTGGCTGTAGTGGTTCCCTAGAATTTTTGAGTCCTTTGAAGATCCATCTTATACAATGATTCAATATCTGCTTTTGTAGAATGCGCGATAGTCTTGTATTGACAATGAGAACCTTCCAAAGCAAGGTATTTCTTTGTTCAGCATTGCTTCTACAAAATGACTTTATTTTTTGAAAAAGCATCGATGTGATTTGCTCCTCAATGCAGGCACTAGATGACAAGAGAAAAGGAAAAGCTTAGAATGAAAATGGTGTTTCCGGATCAGCTCAAGTTTATTGTTATTCTTTCTTGTGAAAATGAAAAAGAAAAGAAAATTAATCGGCATTCATGATACAGGTAGTTTGCAATAATAAAGATGTGCAGTGTTTTACTAGTGTAATAAAAAAATTAACTTGTATAATTTCCTCTTGTTTTTACTGTAAAATTTTGTGAATTCCAAAATTACAGATATCAACAATTCATTCAGTGTAATTTTAAAGGAATGGATTCTTTAAGGAATCTCGTTGTAATATCATCTTACTTTTCTACCATCGTGGACCTTTTTAGCGAGCGATCGATTCTATATATTGCCTAGTAAAACTATATTTCTCCTAAAATTCATTCGAATCCTGTTACAGTCATAGGGTCAGGGTCATTTAATTTTGAATTACATTGCCAGTAGCTTTAGTTTGATTGAGTCAGTAGTTGAGTAAGTCATGTTGGTTAGTAGTTTGAATGGGTCATGAACGTGTCAGTAGTGCGCCTGTAGGTGCGGAGTTTCTGTTGAATATGGGCTATAAAAGTCCAGGAGTGGAATGTAGAAGTTAGCTATTGAATCAAATTGAAACACTACGGGGTTGTTGGAGGTTTGAGTCCCTCGAAGCACTTACTTATCATTCTCTTTATTCTTGTTTTCTTGTTACTTACTGATAATCATAACAGCTTGAGAATACACCATCGAAAGAGCATGAGATATCATTTGAGGAGTCTATGGAAAGAGGGCAAAACCTAATTGCAAACAAATTGAATGTGATGAGTGATTTGTTTCAGAAGTTTATGGACCTACAGACTAATAAGAAGGGAGATGGTTCTAAAACTGAAAGTTCAAAAAATGGAGGTCACACATCACATGTTCGACAAAATGCCGAAAAGGGGATTCATCACACTTTTGTATCTGAAGCTCTTAGACCTGCACGAGTGAAACTAGATTTCCCTCGTTTTGTGATTGGTGAAGATCCAAGTATCTACATCTGTAAGGCAGAACAATGGTTTAAACTTCATGAAACACCATTAGTAGATCAAGTTCCTTTGGCGGGTTTCCACCTTGAAGGAGATGCACAGCTGTGGTACCAGTTATTAATACAAGAGATGATCTATATTTCTTGGGACGAATTCAAAGAAAACTTGTATGCAAGATTTGGCCCGAATCAGTACATGGAATTCTTTGGGGAGTTATCAAAGCTAGGCCAGATAACAACCGTCCAGGATTTTCGAATCAGGTTTGAAAAACTGTTGGCGAAGTGTGGTCCAATACCTCAAAGCGAACAGGTTAGTATGTTTACTAGTGGTTTGTTCCCTCACATTCGTACTGACGTACAGGCAAACAAACCTACTACACTTTCATCAGCCATTGGACTAGCACGTCTCTATGAGGCGAGAGATGAAGCACACAAGAAAGTTGCACCTAGTTCTTCAAAAACCAGCAGCCATGTACCTCGACATTCAACTACCCAAAATACATTCAACCCTCAAAACCCAATTAACACTACACCAATGAAGAGAATGACTACTGATGAACTTAATGAGCGAAGAAGGAAGGGTCTTTGCTTTAGGTGTAATGAAAAATTTGGACCTGGTCATCGTTGCAAAAGACTATTTATGATTCAAGCTATTGAAGACAGTGATGATGACGTTGAAATGGAGGTTGATGATGTTGTCGACCAGAATGATGAGACACCTGAAATATCATTGCACGCAATTGCTGGAACTCGTGCATCTCAAACCATGCGAGTGCAAGGCAGTATTGGTGATAAGGCTATCACAATACTTATAGATTCAGGAAGTACTCACAACTTTGTCAGTGAAAGGGTAGCAAGGAAGGTGGGATTGCAGCCTGTTTCAAATGGTCGATTAGAAGTGATGGTGGCATCCGGAGAGAAGCTAATAAGTTCTGGTAAGTGTTTCCAGACCCGGTTAAGCTTACAAGGAGTTCCTATGCTAGTTGATTTTTATGTTTTACCTCTTGAGGGTTGTGATGCTGTCTTGGGAACTCAGTGTCTGAGTACACTAGGACCTATTATTTGTGATTTTTCAAAGCTTCAAATGAAAATTATGGTGGATGGAAAGGAAGTTTGTCTGCAAGGGTTGTCGGTACCGGAAAATCTGGTT
>JAJJMA010100841.1:0-14380 GCA_023529015.1 Papaver nudicaule
GGGGTTAGGCACATGGGATTTTTCTTATAACGTTTTGGCATAGACACCCTCAAAATACCCTGCCGTCACGGCACGGGTCATACCTTAGTATATATATATATATACTAACCAGTTCCTAGATAGAAAGGAAGAATACAAGATCTTAAATCTAACCAGTTGGATTATTCTTGCTGCGTAGCATCAAAAACATGGTCGAATTGATTCAGCACTATTGGTCGACTACTCCAACTTACAAAATGTAAACAACAAAATCGAAATGAATTCAAAATTATTCCAATGTCATGTCTATCTGTAGGCGTACTATATCTATAGCACCAGTAGGTGTATGAATAAGAGGCCAAGTTGCTATAGCTAGCAAGTTATATAATGAGCTGGAGATTTAGCCCTCACATTTGTAAATTAGCCCTTGCATTGGCAGATTACCAAATTACCCCCATCATGCAAAGACTAAGTTACCCTTTCCATATAGTTTTTGTTACTACAATGCCACTCACTAAATAAATCCCTAATTTTATTTACCAAATCATTTAAAAAAAATTTATCTCTCTTCTTCTTCTCTCTAATTCTTCTTCTATTCATCTACTTCATCTCTACAAAAAAAACCATGAACCCTAGAATTCCTTACAAACCCTAAATTCATAAATCTTAAATCAAAACTTCAAAAAACTAATCAAAACATCTAACCACTTCATGTGAATGGTTATAATCGAAAAAGAAGTGTTTTTTGCTTACACAGAAACGTGTTCGGCTCACAAATGTTGAGTTTTTTTTTTAGCCGAACCTCTATGTTTTTCTCTGAAACTGAATTGGGGAAGAACGGTTCGGCTTTAATTTTGTTTGGAATTTTCAGCCGATAAATTAAATCTTTGAGCCGAACCAAGAGTTAAACGGTTCGGCCTATTCGATAAATTAAATCTTTGAGCCAAACCAAGAGTTAAACGGTTCGGCTTATTCGATAAATTAAAATTTTGAGCCGAACCTACTGACCATTAGCTTTCTGATTCAGTTTCTGGGTTCGGCTGATAACTCAAAATTATCAAAATAGCCGAACTGTTCTTCATTTTTCCAGGTTCGGTTTTTTATTTTTGAGCCGAACCTACTTCTGGGTTCGCGATTTTCTCTAAAAATCTATTTTTTTTCAAGTTTTAATGGATTGTATCATCTCCTGATAGATAAACGAAATAAACTTGACCCCAAATCGAAGGTTTTGAGTTTGGTTGAAAATTTTCACCAAAAACCCAAGATTTACAAAAAAAATTCACCATTTTTTCTCTTCTTCTTCCCCAAAACCCAAAACAAAAAATCAAAAATCTGATTTTAATTAAGTTTATTTAAACCTAATCATTACCACTAATCATTTTTATTAATGCTAATCATATATTTAGTCACTAATCAAATTAGGAGTAATTTGGCAATTAAAAAAGTATTTTTAATAAGAGATGGCCAAAGTTGAGTTTTGGTGTCTCTATTTTGGCTTATGTAATGGCTAAATTAAAAGCTAAAGGGCTAAATCTCCAGCTCTATATAATGGGTCCAGTTGCAAGCTTACTCAATGCGTACACCATGAGGACAACACATCACATTAATAGCTCCTTGCAATACCTTTCAGTATTTGGACACATTGGTATTTTTTATTTTTTGATCAAAGATTAAACATGATACTATGATCTGACTAACTTGAACTGTGAGCGGTCCTAATGGTCAAGGCTGTAAGTTATGACCACTATAACCCGACTAATCAAACATGCTATTATAGCCTAAAATAAATACAAAACATACTGCAGTTGTAAACCAATTTAATTAGCGCCCAATCAGACAAAAAAGGAAAATCAACCTTTTGTCGAAATTCACTATTATTAGTAAACTACTAATTGGGTGCTATATATATCAGCTTATTTCTTCTAATGCAACTACGTGCTGGTGGTTGCAAAGAAAAACATGGTTTGACATGCACTTTAATCTCGGCCGGCTTGACTTGACCATCTCAACATTGTCCTCTAAATATTAACAAAAAGGTAGAGCAACGGCCTACGGCGTTGCACATTATTAATAGAAAAAAGGAGAAAATCAGGTACTCAGAGAAGCTATCACATTTCGAGTATGGCCTTACATTCCTAAGGATTCTTTGAGCAACGGCCTACGACGCCAATCAGAGTAACTCAACACTTTGACCCGGTTCTGTCTGGCTAATTTGACTCGACCAACTCAACACCGGATTATAAAAATTTACAAAAAAAGTTGAGCAACGACCTACGACGTCGATCCCACCAACTCAACACTTTGATCAACGACCGAAACCGTAGGTCTCGCTAATTTGATTCGACCAACTCAATACAGAAGCCGTAAGCTCCAACGTATAAAAATTAACAAATGGCTTGAGCTACCAGAAGGGTCGATGATAGTTCGAAGTTGTTCGGAAAAAATATCATAAGTTACAGTCCTGATATTGAAAGAAGGTGTGTTTAATGAGTATCCAGGAACACCATCTCAACAGAGAAAAAGAAAAAGAAAATTGAGTGATCAAATTTTAAAAGAAGGTTGATTTGACGAACTAAAAATCGCGGTCGTTCTTTACGCCCTGGGGTCGTAATTCCCGGCTACTATGATCCTACTAATTCAATACGCTATTATGGCCATGTGAACTATTCATAATAACCGAGGTTTGTAGCATGAAGAAAAACAAAAATAAATCAGGCCATACAACACAAGTCAATCGAAGATGCTACTATGAACTGTCTTATTAAATATGACCCTTGTCACTAAATACGCTTGATCTGACGAACTAAAAATCAAAATCGTATTTCGCGGCCGGGGTGGTAGGTCCCGACCGGGCTTATAGATTTCAATTCGATCAGGGACAAAAAGGTTTGGTACGAAATCTACCAATAAGCTACTATGATTTGACGAACTAAAATATTAACATCGACTTATTAACAGCGAATTTAAAAGGTCCCAACATACTAATTTGACTTGACCAACTCAACATCGGCTTAAAAAAATTAACGAAAAGATCGAACAACGGCCTACGATACCGACCCCACCAACTCAACACTTTCATCCACGACCGGGACCGTAGGTCCTGCTAATTTCACTCGAGCAACTAAATACCGGAGCCGTGGTCTCCGACTTATAAAAATTAACAAAAAGGAGACGACTTGCTCAAAGGAAGAAAACAAAAAATAATCGTGAGTGATCAAATTGGTTAAAGGTTAAGCGATCAAATTACTTAAGGCAAATCTATTACCACGACTTTTGGGTTGTGGGCGTCGAAAACCTTCAGAAATTCGGCAAAGGGTTGAACGTCGGCCGCGAGCCAAATTCCTTTAGTTTGATACAAAATTCGTTAGTTTGATACAAAATCTACCAAAACGCAAACGTTTGTACGTGTTTGAGATCAACCTTTTTCGCTTTATTTTTGTTGTTGGTAGGGTACTAGCAGTTTAACACAACTTTACTAAGTTTAATGTGTATTTTTATTTATAAGTAACTCTTGTTTTTATTGTAAGCTCAAGATAGGAGTAATAACTGTATCTCAAATTAATTGTATGACAAAATTATGTTTCATATTGGAATAAATAACTCTTTATTCTTATTGCAAACATAGGAGCGATAACTCCATCTTAAATTAATTGTATGACTAATATAATTTAAAGCAGAACTTCTGGATAGACAATGTTTGTCGTCTCAAGTTCTTCTGCGTTGTCTTCAAGCTGCATCGTTATCATATTTGCAGCGGTGCACCTTGATAAAGCAACGTAAAGTTGGTCGTGGCTAAAAACAAGAGTCTTCAGATCGACACCCACGTACTTCACAGATTGCCCTTGGGACTTATTGATTGTCATTGCATATGCTACTCGAACGGGAAACTGGCGTCTTGTCATGTTTATATTCAATTCTGAAACCGATGGTTGAAACGATATCCTTGGCAGCATTACCGTCTCCCCAATTTATTTTTATTTTTTTTCGCCCGGTGAGGATTTTTGCTTGAATAACATGCTTTCCACATTTAGTCACCAATAACCTCATGCCATTGCAAAGACCTTCTGACGGAGCGAGATTCCTCATCAAAATAATTGGGCAACCAACTTTAAGCTGAAGTCTGAACAAAGGCATTCTTGGTGGGTTTAAATTTTGTAGAAATTCATTACTATACTGAGGAATTCTTCCGCTTTCATCTGGGTTCAATTTGTCTGCAGCTAGATACGTGAAAGTCTTCCCTTCCAAAATATCTAATGCTTCCATATTTATTCATTGACATCATCATTACGTGCCGTTAGAATGATTCTTTTAGTAAGTTCTTCTTCTGATACCTGGCCAATTGCGTCTGGGCGAGGATTGAATGTGGTCAAGCAGGGGTACAATTCTGATATCATTTCTTTTCTATCTTTGCATCTATTCATCGTAGAAGGAAGTTTAATTTTCTCTGTAGTTTCTGTCCCGACCTATCAAATGTGCAAAACATGAGTTGGATTAAAGTTTAAATCTTAGTCCTACATAAATGTGCAAAACATTGGTCTAAATGAACTAATTTGAGTAAGAATTGTGTGTAAGCCTGGTTTGCTGGTTCACGTATGTCTAGGAAAATGTTTTTTTTGTAAGTGTTAGAACATTTACATTTTCCAAAGCGCAGAACGTCTTATGCAAGCACCCACGGCTTCTGCACGACCTCCATTTGGTTTAACTGGCAAAGTTTGCCTGAAGTCTCCTCCCATAACAACAGTAACACCTCCAAAAGTTGTTGTTTTGTTTCCTCGAACATCTGTCTGCTTCCACACAGTATTTATGCTGCATTGGTAATTCATCCCATATGATCAGCTTTGCTTCTTTAAGAAGTGCAGCTTCTGATTTTTGCTTAGGAATTGAACAGACGCTGATGTCGGTTATCTCTACCGGGATTTTAAATGTTGAATGCGTTGTTCTACCTCCGTTCAAAAGCAATGAAGCAATGCGTGATCATAAAACATGTTAAATCATGTTAGTTTGATAGAAATTCAACATAACTATTTGTTAAAATAAGGACCATTCATTTACACGTAAATCCATAGTATATATGCACATTGTTTGAGTTGGTTGCTTTAGAGGATTTCAATTATACTCCTGATGCTTACTACCCATACCACAACACTCACCCACCATCCGACCAAGTTGTCTAATATTTCTAAGGAAGCCAACAGCACAAACTTGCAGTGTTTACTGAATTATTTCCTCTAGTACCTTGCCAGGAGGACCCGTAGCTTAGGCTTCTTTTATAGCTTGGGAGGGTCAGCGATAAATTTGAGGTCGGTTTTCAAATTTTAGGCCATCCACAACACATGGCAGTTTTTTTGTTAGGAATTAGGGCGAGGATTTTAAGCAATCATAGTACAGATGGTACCAAAGGCTAAACTTTCTTGGTACACAATCTGCCACAAATGTACACCAGTTTAAATACTTGAGAACTGGTTGTACCATGCACTACACTGTCTACCACACAACGTAGATTCCACATACAGAAGGATGCCAGTTTGACCTGCCATCTTCAAGAAATCCAAGCAATCGTAAGTGTCAAGATAATGGTCAAGTAAGCTCACCCCATGACACGTATGCAGTATGTTGAACAACTATGCTGGAGATTGGAGTTATCTTCTATCTTCTCGTTTTAGGCCTACCACTTGTACATGAAAGTAGACTCAAGTTCTTGGGCTTTTAATGCAACTGCGTGCTAGTGTGCTACGCCTACTAAACAAAACTAAAGGAATAGACAAATAGTGAAAAACATGGTTTCTGTTTTTGACATATACTAGTTTGTCACCCATGCTACGCACGGGTTTATTTCATTTATGAAATATCGGAGGCAAGTTTTCAAAATTAATGGCATGAAAAAACAAAGTACCGTATCAATAAAATAAAATAACTTAAATTTAATAACCTGGAGTAATGCCATAAGTATCCTTAATTTGTAGGATAAATTTGTAAATTTGTGTGAGTAATTAGCGTGGAGCTATGTTGTGTGAGGCGCGATGCGAGGCGATGCGCCAAGCTAGTCGCCCCACGCATCACGACTTAGTCGCGCCTAAGGCGTCGCATTGCAACAAATATATTTTTTTTTTGTAGGAAAAAAGATAATGCAGTAGCACCATTAATGGATGATTAAACTGAAGAAGAAGCTCCAACTGAGAAAGAAAATCGTAGAAAATCTTGATCAATAATCTTAACATCAAATATTTATCATTCAATTAAATTATCAAATATGGAAAGAACAGATTAGAAGTTATTTTTCTAAGTCATCAGACATCAATCACGTCGTCTTCTAGATTTTTAATTTTTGTTTCTATAATTTGATTGATTTTCTTTCATATATTGTATCAATTACATTAATCACGTTATCAGGTTAAATCTTACATAAATATTTTTTCCATATTACGTGAATCACGATTATCATTTATTTCCAAAGTTTCTATTTTTATGGCAGTCCATATTTATGAAGTTTCCATATTTTGGTTAATGACTTAATGGTGATTGATATTTTAAAGTTTCTGAATTTTGAATATGTTAACTATGAGTTGTGTGATCAACTACTACTCCTTGATTTATGATCGTAATTTACTCTGTTGAATTAATTTTGAGATTTCTTTCCTAAAAGATGAAGGTTAGGATATATAACTATTAACATTTAGAAACATAACGCTATGTAGTGTAGGAAGAAGATATCCATCGAGAACATATACCTATCTCCTCTTCAACTCGTCTGCAATTGTGATGGAGAAGACTTTTATCATCAGGAGAAGAAAATAAAATCTCCATGAAGTGTGCTGCGAAACAGAAAGTCTAAAAACCCAAAGACAAAAGAACCCAACTTGTACTGGTTGACTCAGGCGCATAATTTGGCGACTCAACTTCATGCGACGCGCCAAAGGCGCCCGAGTCACTCGACTAAGGCGCCAACGCATTTGGCTGAGTCGCTAGGGTGATGCGATGCGCTCACCCAGCGACTCGTGCGCCTCGGGCGCCTTAGGCAACACCTTGGGCGCTTTTAACAACATAGGCTTGGAGTTAGTCAATATATACCTCGTGAATTTTACGTGGTTATTCATATGTTAAGTTTTTTATATGTATCAATATTAGCACGTAATATGAAAACTTTAATTAAAAATTAAAATAATTACGGTGCATGCAGGCCCTCTTAATTGCTTGGAGTTACAGTGTTACACTTTTTTTTTTTTGTTAAGTCCCAAAATTGAATTAATGAAAAATCATAAGTTACATAAAAGAATTACATAAACTAAAAATCACATAAAAGCATAAAAATAAATCTAGCGATATTCATACCCTCTTCCTCTTCCTCTTATATTTCTCCAATATTCTTTTCCCCTAGGAGATCTTCCCCTACTAGCCATAAGCCCAAGCCTTGACCCTTCCATGTTAACCTGAAATTGATTTTCTTCATAATTTGGGCCACTATGATGATCTCCAAGCTGGTTTTGATTCTTAAATCGGTCCAGTTCCATATCAGGTTTAGAAACTCTTCTAGCTTGGAATTTAGACCGGTGATTCTCATGTACACTTGTTTTCTCTAGTTCTGCTTGCTCATCTTCGGTCCTGTCAGCCCAACTTTTCTTGTCACAACTTGACAGCAAGTTAGTTCCATCTTTACCTTCACGAGGTATCTTATTCACCTTGGATACCATATTTACGTTAACTACTTGCTGAGAGCTAGCATCCTGTCCACTACTTGATTCGAATTCCTGTACACCTTGCTTTCTATTCTCTTGCTTTTCATTGTTCACGGGTTGCTTATGCTGGTCAGAAACTGACACAGAAACCCCACCATGCTGTCCACTCTTTTGTTTTGTAGCCTCACCACTACTCATACTGTCAGAATGATGCGTCCTTGTCTTCATTGTACTCTCCCCATCCTGTTTGGTCGCATCTTCATGCACTATAATGACTGATTCAGCCACACCATCGTCAGGCGATAATGAAACCACACCAGCACTTGTACTTTCTGTATCTTGACGTACTTTATCAGCAGCACCAGTTTTTTCCGCGAATTGGTTTCCAGCTGCAGTATTTGCTTCTGCATCTTTCGTCACCTTACTCACCACATTACTTACCCCAGGATTCTTTGGACCACCAGTCGCTGTCACTGCACCAACTGATTGTGTCACTTCTCTTTCTGTTTCTTTTGTTGTACCTGCTACAAACTTCGCTGTCCCATTATCAGCAACCCATTGTGTATATTCCATCATCAATTTTTAACCCGTGAATTCCTATAAAATATAATATCATATGTGTCTAAGCCGTTAATTTTCATGTTTGTACTTGTGAATTTTAGTTAAACTAGTCGGTAACCCGTGCTACGCACCGGGTAGGGTGATTGTTCATGTTATTCGGTGGCGGGGCTCCGCCCCGCCCCCGCCTCCCGTTTTTAATTAAAATGAAAATAATTCAATCAAATGAAAAATATTGTTTGCCATCAGTAACCTCCATTTGATATCCTTCTAAAATACGAAAAAAAAAATTAAATAATGTAACCATCAAATTTGGATAACAATTATATTTGGTTTGTTCTTCGTATTAAGATTAGTTATCTACCGTCTATAATTATGAGGAGAGAATGCAACTGTACCAGATAGTAATTGTTGATTCAGAGTGGCGGGGCGATTGGCACCGCCCCGTCTAGACCTTCGAATCTGTTGGAACATGTTTCGCCCCGCCTTGACCTTCGAATCTGTTGGAACATGTTTTGATTGAAACGAAGTGAACCCGCTCTCGAATATCTTAAGACATGTAACAACTGCAACATACAACTGAAGAAATGATTACTCTCTATCCAATAGATAATTGTTAATTTGATATAACTGCCTTTATCACACCACACCATAATTTAAAATTGTTGTGAATTATAGTTTCTTATCCAACATTGTAAAATTTTGTCCAGATATAATCTCTAATTAATTTAGTAATCTTAAATCAAATATGATTTAAATGCACCTGGTAAGATCCTAGTTGTTGACTGGGAGTGGCGGGGTTTCGTCCCGCCCCGCCCCTGTGGTACAATTATTAATTGAAATAAAACTAACCTTATCTTTAAAAAAAAAAAAAACTAATATCCCAAGACATGATTTAAATGCACCTGGTAAGATCCTAGTTGTTGACTGGGAGTGGCGGGGTTTCGTCCCGCCCCGCCCGTTCAAATTCTGTGGTACAATTATTAATTGAAACAAAACTAACCTTATCTTAAAAAAAAAAAAAAAAAACTAATATCCCAAGACATGAATAACATAGTCAATTAGCAAACATGAAACTGAAGCAACAATTATTATTCATCCAATATATAACTGTAATTTGCATTTGACGACCCTTCGTCACACGATACCATAATTCAAAATTGCCGCAATTTAGTTTTTTTATCCGATATTGCGCATTTTCTTTGTCTAAATGCATCAAAACATCTCTAATTAATTTAGTAATCTAAAATCAATGCATTTCAGTCTATCTTGTTGTACAATTGAACATAATTTGTGAATTATGGTTTTATGCAATCTTTTTCTTGTGAATTTATATGAACGAAGATTGGGAGTGGCGGGGCTTCGCCCCGCCCCGGCCATTCAAATTGGATGGAACATGTCTTAGTTGAAACGAAGCTAACCCACTGTATAAGAATAGACTAATACTTAAGACATGAATAATAAAGTTAATTAGCGGTTGCTACATATAACCGAAACAAAAATTACTATCCAATAGATACTTCTTAATTTTTGGTTGACACGCCCTTGTCACACCACACCATAATTTAAAATTGCCGCAATTTAGTTTCTTATCTAACATTTTTTATTTCTGTTATCTATTGGACCATCTAAGACCATAATTAAATTGAAATTGAATAAGAGATCATCTTAAATCTGCACCATACTTCTAAGAATTAAAGAAAGAAAGGGAAAAAAAATTACATGTTGTGATGGGGTTTTTCTCAGTTTTTAATATTCCTTGGGTGTTAATTTAAGGAAATGCACCAAGTTTCTTATTTCATTCTTTTTCCTACATTCTCGAGTAAATTTTATCCAAAGAAATGTATTTTTGCTCAGACGGATTCCTCGAAATATGTATTTATATATTCTTTTATTTTTTACATCTTGTCTAAGAAGCAATGAGCAAGATCTCAAATTACATACATCAAGTGCAAGACATTCTTTCCTTTATATACACAAATCAAACAATGGAAAATTCTACCTATTGTCTGAAGCCATACACCCTTCTTCGAACCACAATCTTTTCCCGAAGCATCTCGAAATTACGATTATGTAGCCATGTAGCCGCTACAAAGTGGGTCATATATCATTTTTGTTTGCTAATATTCCAATGAGAAAACTTGTCATTTGACGCGTATCGTGTCATATATCTCTAATCAAACATCTAAAGCGTATTGGTGTTTCTAATAACTGCATGACTTAGCAAAATACATTTGTAGTGGCATCGTCAATAAATGAAATTCATTTTTATGTACTTTTTTATTCATTTTTATGTACTTTTTTTAAAATCTAAAACACGCTTAAATTGGTGGTCGTATACAACCGCAAAGGCAACACCAATGAACTCGTTTTAATCGATAAAGACATCGAATAAGAATGAATAACTGCAAAGTTGGACCTTTATATCTTTTCTTGGTTCAAAAAAGTAGGCACTTTATAGGCAATTCAGCAAAAACTAAGTAAGGTTATTGTAGATTTATACATGGTTCCTTACATGCAATGCACGCTATGAGATCTATATCTACTCAAGTGCTACATAAAGTTCATACCTTAGCAATTAACACGTATTCGAGCAAATACTTTCCCGGCTAGCAGACGTAGTTTCTACCATATTAAGCAGCAACTAACCAAACAACAAAAAAGAAAAAAAATCATTTTAAGAGGTTATCGAGCACCACATACAACGTTGGTTTACATCTTTAATGTGAAACACTGAAAATGAAAAATGAAACTTAAAAATACAGCAAGAAGAAAACAAACTATGTAACAACTAATAAAAAGGGATTTGCTCAGTGTACCTGGACATATAGGTGATTCTCGTTCATCATAAAGAACTAAGTCCGAAGAAACAATTTCAAAATAACTATGCCTAAAAGCTAAAATGGTAAATAAATAAATAAAAAGGGATATATTGTACAAAAAAAAAAACGTCTAAATATCGTATATAAAAAGAACTACAAATTCAAGGTTTAAAAATGTCAAACCTGCGAAAGGAGGGGAACATCCATACAAAGTAAAGCATTTATTGTCTCGTTGTTTCACTTTGCAAGGGCATGTAAAGTTACAGGAGCAGCTGATGGAGTAAGAGGTGCAAAGGACTGGTGAGGCTGAGAAAAAAATACGGGTTCAAGTTTATTCATTTTACAACTTCATTAATATATAGCACCAACTCAACTCATAATATATTCTCAAATGAAATGCCATTGGATTCAAATTATTTGGAAATGATAAACACGTATGAATTTTATCAGCAGTGGCTGCTTCCTGGCCGTCCATTGTGATCACCATCTACCTGTACACAATATCCAGCAGTGGTAGATGTTTCCTTGCATGAATATCTTTCCAATACAACTGCTATGGTTTTGTACACCGATTGGAATACCTTGATAAAAATGAAGATAAGTTCACTCCCCCTAGGAATTCCACAATCACATTGTTCCAGTTCCACTCCATTTCCATCTTTCCCATGTTGTCAGTCAACAATGCATACACGGATGTGTAGTACTTCATCAAGCTACAACTAATGACATGGCACCTACAGCTAACCTGTTGAACGAACTTCATGCAAGCATTATCTCTACAATTGGGCATATATTTCAGGACACCCAGATTCATTGCAGGTACATGTTCTTGGTTCAACATTTCCCAAAATTAAAATGTTAAATACAAAGAAAAAGAGACTCGTCGAAAAAAAAAAAAAAAAGATAGACATAATCGCAAAAAATACCTCCGAGGTTTGTTGCATGGGATCTTCCACTTGATGAGGTTCATAAACTCTGATGAAGTTCTGCAGATCAAATGTGCATATGTTGTTTCATTTAACGACTCCCACACTACACAAAACTCTACTCCCAGACAATGAAACAATATAAAAAGATACATGGTACCAAAAAAAAACTTCTAGCATTCTTTAATACACATGAGTGGAGCCAAGAAAAATTATCATTGGATCTATAGATATTATTATCAGCTGGACTGGGAATTCGCAACCATTACACCATCAAACGGTGTATCGTTCGAATGAAAAGAGTAATAACAGCTGATTGGTTGCTCGACAACAAAATAATTTAAGTTAAAACGCCCTCACAGACATGCTTTCTTAACATAAACCCCAAGCATAAAGTGGCTGGGCTCAGGCCAAATGTCTCTGAACAGATTAGACATCACTCTGGACAATGACTGCCAACAAAAAAGAAGAACCCTTCACTTATATATAGTCAATAGAAGAGAGTCGGAGAGAGACTGACAAACTGAACGTCCCATGGAGAAACCCGCATTACATGATACAGACAATTTAACAACAAAATAGAAATACCATATCTTAATACTATGGTGAAACATGCGATCTCAATACCATATCTTACCATCACTGACCCTTAGTGTGGACCAAAAATATGCCCACTTTTGTTTTCCCGAAACTTTCAACCTCTTTGGGAGCCATTTTTGACAACTCTCAAACAAACTCATGTACATATACTACAAAGCCAATGTATGGTAAAAAGGTTATGATGATCTTTAAAATGAAGCAATAAGAAATAAACAAAATCCATAATCATGTGAACATACAATGCCACTTTATATGCCAACTCGCACACCTAAATTTCAGATAAAGCAGTCTTAGTAATTTGGGTCAGAATAATTCATGCGCTTGAAAAGCCCTTTTTTTAAAGTCATCACAACAACAAAAAACATTGATCCATATACTTCTACACAAATGGCAGAAATGAAGATGAACAAAATGGATACTCATAGGACATCATCAGACACCATGAACAGAATCTCAAATATTGAGTCCCCTTCCTCTTCTTTGTTTTTTGCACTTGAGATCTAAAACAGATGAAAGCACGGTTAATAATTTGATAAAGTAAATATACGCACACAACTCCATATCTATATATAGTTAGTATGTTCCTTGTCGTACCATTACATCCACCAAAGATTAGAACACCAGGGTACCCTCCTTTGGTGTCTCTCCATTGTAGTTTGTAAGTACAACTATACAAATTATGGTTCAGTGAGTACAATCATCAAACAATTGATCTAGTATATAAAAAAACCATAAATCTAGTTATAAACAACAAACCGAAAACCCTTTTTTCGATCAACATAAACTATACCAAATAAAGTAATCACCCTTCTAAATACTCACGTGAGGACTTGAATTTGGGGAAGATTTGGGGAAGAGATGGCACCGCGATAAATACGCATATTTCCTCAGATTTCTTCAGTTGCGGCTTCGAAAAGAGAAAGGAAATCAGAGAGAACCCAATATTGAAATAAACCTATTGTCATCGATGGCACCTCCTATTTTAATTCCATGAAAAGTTCCCTGAAAAAATCCATAGAAATCAAATACAGTTCATTAAGATTTAACATTGTTAACCGCAAATACTAATAGCTGACAATTTTCTCTAGTAAAAAAACCCAAATTTTGTCTCTCTCCTCTAGCAGCCCTTTTCTCAAAGAAAAAAACTCCTTCACCGGTAATCATCAACTGCTCAGATCTGGTCCGTTTTGGGGCCGGATCTGAGCAGATCTTCTTTCCCTTTACTGTTTTTCTAGTTTCTTTAGTGTTTTAGTTTAGTCTTTGATGTTTTCTACTCATCTTTTGGTGAATTATCTACACCGTTTCGGTGGTTTTATCTACTCTTTTCAAGAGGTTTATCTAGGCTTTAATGGTCGTTTTTGGGTTATTTGGGTTTCAAGATCGCTTGTGATATGCTCCAATGACGGAATCTTCATCTTTGTTGTCTCCGACGACGGAATTTTCACCGGAATCTTCATCTATGAATTATCCGGCGCCGGAATCTTCATCAACGGTGTTTCTGACGATGGAAGTTATGTCATAGGTTTTAAGAGATTTGAGCAAATTACTCCTATTTTGGGAGCATCTCTTTTCCAAGAAGAAAAACAATTCAAATGGTTGGATTATAATTCCATGAAAAACCATTCTTCTACCGATTTAATCGGATCTAATTCATACTTGTATTTGTCTACCTCCGGTAATCCTTCTCTTTCTCTTGTCGGATTTCTCGGGATTGTACTTTTACGGTGTGTTCTTTTATATTCTCTTATTTGGATCTTAAACTCATTGTATCCTTGAATTTCCATTAAAAGGTACCTTGTTTATCAAAAAAAAAAAAAAAAAA
>JAJJMA010100841.1:14480-34371 GCA_023529015.1 Papaver nudicaule
AAAAAAAAAAAAAAAAAAAACAATTTTCTCTAGCAAACCCGCGAATAACCCACCTTTACCTGCTTTCGGTGAATCTGTAGTCCAAACAAAAAAAAATTAGAGTTAATGGCGTATTGAGAAGACGATTTAGATTTGTGGGAGAAAAGTACCATCACAAACATGCATCAACGTACAATAATCAAAAGAAGAAAAAAAAACCTAGCATCTATAATGCTGCCGTCGGTGAGAAAAAAATATGCATGCGGAACCAGAAACAGCAGGAGAGAGGGAGAGATGAGGAAGAAGGAAAAAGAATAAATTAAGTTTAGGTTCAAAAATCTTTCATGCTTAACTATATTTACCAAAAATGTGTTATTTCTAGTGAACCATTTCGCAACCTTAAATTTATTTAAGGCACAAAATAAATTTTCTACTGTGAATATAAATCTTTTAGCACATTTGCCTCAAAAGAATTGTTTTTCTATATTTATTATTTTTTTATTTCTATAAAAAAATAATTACTTGTAGATACTTGTAATATATAAGTTGGACGAATATATTATTTTTTTATTTTTTTCTTTAATGTGTTACAAAAATTAATTCACGGAATAATTTCTAAAATATTTTGTACTCTGTAAAGGAATATACTCTGAAATCTTTCCTCTCCGAAATTTTTAAAATTTTTTAATTTTGGGTTTTAAGGAAGTTTTTTTTTTTTTTTTAATTATTCACGGTTTTTTATTTAGTTTTTATTTTCTTTCCCTTTTTTTTTTAACTTTCCTAATACTTAAAAATCCAACGGCTCGATTGCCACTAAAAATTTAACGGTTTTAGATTTTAAAAAACTCATGTAATCGTGGTGTAAGTAAATATTTATATTAATCGACCAATCAGACGTAGCTATTCTGTCACACCCCCAGTATAAAAGAGGGTTAAAGACCATATAAAAGGGGGTGAACACTACCTAAGAACGTGCACCTTGAGATGAAATTATGCACCTCGAGATCCGCCCAAATTCTACGGCCACGAAATGTAAGGAGATAAGGAATGTCTAAGCCAATAGAAATTCATGGTTATGTTCACCAGCCAATAGAAATGTAGGTTAAAACAACTTTCAATGTGGATTGAGAGATGGTATTGAGTGTTTAGTTAGTTGATATAATATACCACATAACACGAAGATTGATTAAAAATTAAAATATTAATACTGAGTAATATATCACATAACACGAAGATTGATAAAATAAGATACTATATTTATATACTGAGCTATATATTGATGCTCGCACCTCCCATTAATTCCTTGGAGTTATACGTGAGTTATACGTTTATGTATGTATCGTAACCCAATTGACACATTCCGTGTCATCTATTTCTAACTCGTATATTCCAGTAAAATATAATATCACATGTGTCTCACCCGTGAATTCTCCATTTTGCACCAGTGAATTACAGTAAAAATAATATCATACTTTTCAAAAAATTAAAATACTATGTTTACATGCACGCCCCGTGAATTCCTTGTAGTTAGACGTTTATGTGTGTATCGAAACCCATTGTACACATTTCATGCGTCTATTTTTAACCCGTGAATTCCAGTAAAATATAATATCATTTGTGTCGAACTCGTAAATTCCCATTTTTGCACCCTGTGAATTGCAGTAAAATATAAAATCACTCGTGCCTAACCCGTGAATTTCCATGTTTGCACCCCGTGAATTCGAGTAAAATATACTATCACATTTATCTAACCCGTGAATTCTCATAGACATATGCGGGCATATATATTATTCATAAAATCAACGTGAAATCATATAAATATAATAAAAAAGAGAAAACGGCAACAGTGTCTACTGTTACCAACTAACGCTGTTGTCTATTTAACTCTTTTGGAAAGACAACTCCATGTTAGTTCCGAGTTTTCTAGTTGAATCGGCTAGTCGACTCGCCTTTTAGAGTTAACCACACAGGTTAGTTCGTGAGTTAGGGTCGGGTTTTAGAAAATGGGTTGTTTGTAACCCGATTGGTTGTAACCCGATTTTAGCATAGTGTAGTACAAAATTAATCCTGCCTTTCATTATATTGTAGCACAAAATTAACATAGCTTTTCAGCACATCGTAGTACAAAATTAACATTGTGTTCCAGCACAATGTAGTCTCAAATTAATTGTGTATTGTGGATACTCCAAGTTCATTAGGACCTAATGGGCTTGACACATACTTAGTTGAGTTTACCCAATTGGGCTTGGGTCTAGACAATTTGGGTGTTTAAGAAGTAAGGGATGGCAATTATGTTAATAAGTGACCAAGAGGACACATGGCAACCCAAGAGTGAAAGGGAGTCTCTATAAATAGGATCCTAAAAAGATCATTAAGGAGGACTTTTTGGAGAGAGAAAGATAAGACTACACATTTGGGAGAGAAAGAGAGAGGGAAATGAAATGAATCGGTGCTACCTCTGAGACTCGGATCAGATTAAGAGTATTACCCTATTCACATGTATATAAAATCTCACTACATTAGATATAAAATGATCTCAGCACAACACAACATTAATCCTGTCTTTCAACACATTGTAGCACAAAATTACACTGCTTTTTAGCACAGTGTAGTACCAAATTAATTGGGTATATAAAGTCTCACTACTTTAGATAAAATGATCTCTTCCGCAGCATCTTAACCAATTCGGTTAACTTCCGACCATTGAAGCCTCATCATACATAAACCCCATGAAACCTGCAGCACCATATGAAACACAACAAAAGAAAGAAGAGTCTCCCAAAGTTTCAATAATAAACCTACCTTTCAGCACATTATAGTACAAAATAAACCCTACCTTTCATCAAATCATAGCACAAAATTAACACAGCCTTTCAACATATTGTAGTACAAACTTAACTGAGTATATTAAATCTCACTACAAAAGAAAACCTGAGCCACATAAATAACAATTTTGACAAGTTTATTAAATACATTTGGTAGGAACGGAAGTGAGTGGGAATTGAAATGAACATCCAAATGTATACCAAAAAGAAAGACGAAACCCTATCCAACATGGTATCTAAGGTTGAGGCAGACGTAATCCATGTCTAAGGCACCAAAGCAGGATATATAAGATACGTGCACTAAGGAAGACTGAAGTTTATTTCTTACCGAAAAAAAAAAAAGCAGGAACCTTTCACCATAAAAGGTCTGGAGCAAATCAGAGACAGACAAATTGTATAGCAGAAGAAAAGGGGGACCTTTACCTTTATTTCAGGATCAAATAACAAGCATGTCATTAGGTTTGCTTCATATTTCCTGTGGAATGAACATATAAGAACCTGAAAGTAGTTAGGAAAAGAAAATGATCCTTTTGTTTTGTGTTAAAAGGACTTCAGGGAGATACAAAATCATAAGTGAATCGAAGAAAATAATCAGCATACTTCACCTGGGATGCAGTACATCACTGGTCGGCAGAAGCATTGTCCAATGAGAGGTAAGAGACTTTGGCTCAGCTTGACAGATATCCTTGCAGTAGGAAATAGACATAGAAATATCAGCTCTTAGTAAGATTCTACATAAAATTATTTCCAAACCAGAGATATATAACTTTCTGAAGAATTTTCTCATCTCTGCAATGCTAGCACAATAGGTTCCCACAACTCAGGCTATCTGACCAACCAACATAAATAACTATAGCAATGAAACAGTGAGAAATCAGAACTCTGTTACCGAAAAAGATGAAAGCCAGGATAGTATTGTACCTGTACACAGATAATAGCAGCGATCCTAGCCTTGGAGCTTCGAAAGTAGTCCATATCTTTGCCTGACCCGTCACTATCACTGTGCTCTGAATATGATGACGTGAACCCGAGTACAGAAGTCTCATGGTCTGAGAAAGTTCTCGCATCCTAGGATTTTGATGAGTTAGTACTAGTTCCCTCCCTTTTGCGTAGGTGAGGGGGTCTGTAACGACCAGATTCAATTTTTGTAGATTCTGCCAATCTGGTCTTTTGGGTTAAGGTTACGGAACCCATCTCCTTGTGAATTTTATTTCTACCAGCTAAAGAGGGTTGATTAGTTAATCCGTACATGAAAAACATCCGCAGAGTTGCTACAGAACTGTAACACTTCTAGCTAAGATGTTATGATACTATCGAAGTTTTACCACATGTGAGAAAGATCATTGAAGATCAGCGCGCAAAAAACAAAAATCATTCTCAGGTCTTAGTATTAAAGAGACTCATCTCCAAAAGATACTGTCAATAAAGCTTCATGAATACATCTTAATCTGCATATCCGTCGAGTGAATGTAAACTAAAAAAAAGAGATCAATATCCGCATATGAAAATAAACAACCCTTATGCAACAACGCTAAATAAAACTAGTATTGAATTTTAATTGGTCATTTTACAACGCAATTATAGTATGAAATCTGAGAATAATTGAATAGTAAACTTTGAGTACTAACCATATCTGTCTATATCTGAATGATCATCCCCATTTTCAACTGCGTCGTCATCATAATCATAATCATCATATTCACCATAATCATCGTCATCGTAGCCCAAGTCGTAACCCACTTTACGAGGCATGATTCTAAGACAAAAATAAAAAAAAAAACGTATTAAAAACCTAAATCCATGAATTGTGAAACAAAAGTCTATTCAAGTGGGTAAGGTTCCCAGTAGACGAATGGTAACCCTGAAGGCTCATGACTTGGTGATACCAATGACCCAATCTCCAAACACACAAACCCTAGATTCCAAACCCCCTTTGATACTCTAAACCCTACCTTTACTCATCCAATTTACGTTTCAATAAAGCAAAATCCACAATTCCCTGATTTCTCAAGATTAAGCAATCAAATTTTCTAGGTTTTACATTAATAAATCTCGCAAAGCTTCCATCTATACCATTAAAACCTACAAATTTCCTGATTTTTCAAGCTATAGCAATCAAATCTTCTAGGTTATACATAATAAAACCCAAAAAGGCTCTACCTTTACCATAACAAACAACTCAATTCATCAAATTAAGTGAACAATTGAATGCAATTTAAGATTCTCAATTCCTAAAATAGGTTTTCCAATAGCAGATTCAAGTTATCTCAATAACCAGCATAGAAAAGTAAAAATTAAAAACAACCCAGACATTAATAACAAAATTTAAAACCTAAACTAACAATTCTAAGCTCTAAAAACCCTTAATTCTCATGAATTGAAACCTCGGAAATTGGAAGATTGAAAAGATAGTACCTTATGGAAACAGAGTTGTTTTGTCACAGCAAGGAAGAATTAGGAATTAGGGTTTATAGGATTTATTAGAAGATGAAGAAGAAAAAGGTTGAATCGAGAATTTGCAGCTGCAGCAACCGACAGAATCATGGAGGGTTTTTTTAATGTCTGTAATGGGAAAAGGGTACTGATATTTTTAGTTTGTAGGATATTTTTCTCACAACAAGTAAAGCATATTTCCAGCGTTGATTACAGAACTGTCAAGGGTTTTGAGATTGATGGAGATGGATCTGGCAATGGTTAAAGCTTCTGTGAAAGAAGAAACTCTCATGGAAAGGATTGAACAGGTTAAGGCTAGATGAAGAAGAAGTAACGGGTTTCTAAGTAACGGGTAAACCAGAGGAGTTAGCTAGAGTTAGTTGGTCTGGTTAAATTCGAGTTGTAACAGTAGAATCGCTGACTAGATCGGCCCAAAACTCGGTACTAACATGGCCTTACATTTCCAAAAGAGTTGAATAGATAACGGCTTTAGTTGTAACAGTAAAACACCGTTGCTGTTTTCTCAATAAAGAATAGAGTATGTTCACTTTGGTGTAACAAAAAATTAGGATTAAAGTTGAATAAATATTGCATTTTTAAGAATACAATGGAAAGAGTATGTTCACTTTGGTGCAAAAAAAATTAGGATCAAATTTAAATATATCACATTGGTATCCTTCTAAGAGTACAATGATTGTTAGAATTAAAACAGAAATTAAATCATAGGTTGCCGTGATCCATCATTATGGCATAATAATCTAGTTTTGAGATTAACGAAAGAATGTCTAATAAATATGATGGATTTTTTTTTTTCATTTGGAGAGATATAAGCTTGTTTGAGATTGTTAGCCACCAAAAGCAATTTAAGAAACTTGAAACCAATTTTTGACCAAAAATGTGTGGTTTCTTCGGAAGCTTTCCTCTAGCCAGTATTATATTGATAAGATATATTCGACGATGAAGGGAAAACAATATATCTCAATAAGATATATATTTTATCTACCGAAAGATTTATGAAGTTTTCTTTTCTTTGCAACAACAACAATAACATTTTTTATTAACCATTGAATATTTAATTTTTGTTTTTTTAACCAATCAATAATTTGTTTCGATTTGTTTTGTTTTTTAATATTAACGAACTACATATTTTTTATTGAGGTTTTGGAGGATATTAGATAAAACATAACCCAGAATAATGAATGTTATCATTAACGCATCTTTATACTCTACGAACGATATTGTCACCACTAACATTCATCATAGATAGCGAAGAAACTAAATCGTCATCCATATCAAGACATTTGACGATCTACCTTTGCTGGTTACGGATCCATTCTAGGTCGTCACAAAGTCCAATTCCAAAAAATTTGAGACAATTAATTTTTTTGGGTCTTGAATTGAAAGCCAACTTCATCGGCTTGCATTTTTGGAGATCTTGTATAGAGTATAGGTATTAGGTGCGAGTTTTCCCTAGCTTTGCTATCCCCGATAGAAGAAAATGAGAATACGTAATTTTGTTTTGGTTGCTAACTTGTAGTTGTATTCGTACTTGTTGATACATGCAAAAATAGGTGATGGTTGCAAGAATAGCTTTCTTGCACCTATTGGCCAAGATCGTAAATCGAAAAGGTCCCAAGTGTTTATGTTCATAGCAGCATAATACAATCGTACAATTGCTTGTGTGAGAAAATAGTTGTACTGGTGATCGGTGTGTGTTGCTTGATTAAACTCTCTACCGATTAAGTTTCTAGAAACAAACCTTAGTATAAGGTCGTCGGGCAAGTGCGGGTTTTGTCATGTACGATTGTGGTATGTTCTGTTTTTGGATTCAATATAGTTTGATACTTTATTCACTTGTAGTCAGGACATGCATATATGCCGGCGATAACTCTCCATGGTATCTCTCCAACTCATTCATTTATGCCGGTGAAAACTCACTTATATTCCCTTTTGAATGTAAAATAATTCAACCAATTATTATACACCACCAATTATTGGAGCTCCTGCATTTCTTGCTCGCTTCTACACCACTTGTGAAGGTGAAGAAGTTAGCCGGAGCATCTAATCTTTACCTTGTTAAGATAAAATGCAAGTTTAGCATTCTGGTATATTGAAACCTCTTCCAACTCAGATCAACTCTCAAATCATTCAGTTTGCACTCATTAATTCTTTTGAGGAGAGACTGTGGTAGTAACTGATCAAAAAGAGGGGGAAAAAAAGGTTGTAGTAGCGTTAAAAAACCTACCTAAATTTGGCCCCATGAATGAGTATTTGGCCCCATGAAAAAATAATTCCGGTGGATACTATATAGTAAAATCAGAAAACCCCTTATAAAAGAAGACGGTGTTACCCTTTCTCAATTTAGATAATGACTTACCCTAAACTATAATCATATTTCTTCTCTCTTTCTTCTTCTCCTCCCACCACCAACGCAACTTCCACCATTGCCTCCGCCACCACCATCTACCATTAACTGCCGCCACCACCACAATCCACCAACTACAAAAATTTGTCCAGAATCGGCATATGTAAACACACCATATGAACCGATTGTTCATATGAAATTTCCAATTGAAATCTCCACCACCAAATCTTTAAAAACAAATCTCGAACTACAACCACCATTGTTACACCATCTCAGGCAAATATGTTTGATGTTCATCGTATGCCTCGTTTATTGCTCATTTCCCTGCAAAATCAAAGATTAAAACCCAACCCAAACATAACATCGACAGTCGAAATCACCAAAATCAAAAGAAACCCGTGTTTTATTATTCCTTCAAAACAAGTAGAAATCAACAAAATAAACATAGGAGAAAGAATTTTATAAGAATTACATCTCCAGATCTATTAACACAAGAGAATGAATATATATATATATATATATATCTAGCTAGATACAGTATAAATATAAGTCGCCATCTCCCATTCTTACTGCCTAAATAATACTAAGATTTCAATTTCAATTTATGAAAATTCGTAAGATCAATAATTGAAAAACAACCCAAACTCCTATTTGACGAACAACAAACCTAAACCTTCATTTGAAAAATCGAAACCCGTCACTTCAATTGATAAAATTAAAGGTACCCGAGCTGCATAAATTCATATCGAAAGACTCTTTCTTCTTCCTATATTTCTTGTACTTCATTTCCTTTTCTTTTCAGTTGATAAGAACATGATTATAATTTTCATAAGAATTGAATAGTTTCATGAATTGTTAATAGATTATGTTTTTTGTTGGCAAAAAGATCTGTTTTTTTATGAGATTCAATGGAAGTTGGAGAGGGAAATTGGTGAGGGAGAGAGCTCAGCGACCGGAGGCGTTGCTAATGAAAGGGTTAGCTTTTTATCTTCATTGCATTAGCTGGACAGCAGTTTTGCCTCAAGCTAGAGACAGTCGGTGCATTTGGAGATTAAAAGTTTCTTTGATAACATAATCGGTCCTTATGTTGGTACATGTGTGTCGATTCTAGGCGGATCTAAACTTAATCGGTGCTTATGTCAATGAATATTTACCGATTATATACATAACCGGTTCTTAAGTACACCAACAATCACCGATTTCAAATAAAAAAAAAATATTTTTTTTGTTTTAAAAAAACACCATAATCGGTAATTATGCGTAGCATTTGGTTCCTTGCAATGATATCGACTCATAAGACTATTTTATGCACAACATGTCGGGTGGCTGATACAGACGGTATAATTCAAAAAACTTAAAAGTAAAAAATTAAATTAGTGAAAAGAATACCAATGGTCCAATACATACAACCCCTTACAACTATTGTGCCGAGCCTTGGAACCAACTCCAAAACCATGATCCAAATTCACCCGACTAACCACTCATGTGCATCTGCTGCTTTGATCATGGTATCAATGTATGAACAAAATTGTTAGCAATTTGAAAATTCTTGAGCGTGCATAACAATACATGATACTGATGCATTTGGATTTTAATAAAATTGCACATTTAATAAATCTGTGTTTTCGTGAATAGGTGTTTCATGCGGCAGTTGGTCTTTGTACACTATTATTAAGAGTAAACAACATTGAGCAAAACCCTACAAAACAAACAAAAAAAAGAGTAAACGGTGGGATGATTCCATGTCTCCTCTATAGTATATATAGTTATCGATTTAACTCAAAATTTCCATTGAAAAATTAACTAAAATTGGAAATAAAATCATTTTTTTCTTAAAATCTACATGATTCTTTAGATTTTGAGATTTCATTCTATCGTGAAATTTTGCAGAATCGCAAGATATATTTCATAACATTATACTTTTTAAGCAAATTAATTTTATTATAATTTTGTTGCATTCATGGAGCAAAAATTCCTATTTTATAAACCGATTAATGATTTCTTTTTATATTTTGCAGATTTGCATAATATTTTTCAGAATATTTTATTTTATTCATGTAACAAAAATTACTATTTTGTAAAAGGATTAGTGTTTTTTTTTTGTATCGTTTTCTTCGGAAAGTGTTTGTCTTAAGCATGAAAAATAACTTTTGCTTTTTATTTTATTTTTTTGCTTCTTGGATGAACATTAATGGTTGTAGTAAAGCTTAAATATACTTTTTAATGATCCTCTTTTTTTCATTTGTTTTACAGGTATATTAAACATTCAATTTCTTTGTGGAGGAAGATGAACATTTGGATCAATGTATAACCATCCCAGAACTACTCCAGGTATTTTTATTCTACATTTTATTTCTTGTTACATTTTTTTTTGATAATAATTTGTTCTAGGTAGTTTGGGATTGTAATTAGGTTTAATTATTAAAAGTGTAATTGGACTTTGGACATTGGACTTTTTGTTTATTTAGATTTTTTTTGTGTGATGAATTTAATCTTTTGATGAAATCATTTGTTTGATCTAATTATTCTATTTATTACTAGTTGGCAACCCGTGCTACGCACCGGGTAGGGTGATTGTTCTTGTTATGGTGTGACGGGGCTCCGCCCCGCCCCTGTTTTTGATTAGAATGAAAGTAATTCAATTAAAGGGAAAAATATAGATTGCTATCGATAACATGTACTCCATATTCTTCTAAGATATAATTTAAAAAAAAAACATGTAACTACTAACTTTGTATTACAATTAGTATTTGGGTTGTTCTTAGTATTACGATTAGTCAACTCCCCTCTACAATGATATTGCAGATTTACTAAGGTTTTAAAACAATTAACCTATGTGTGCATATATCACCAGATAATCAATGTTTTAAAAATAGTTAATGTAGTAATAACAATTAAATAGTAAGTTTGAATGCCAAAAGAAGCGCTCACCGGGTAAGAACATAGCTGCTGGATAACCCCCCTCCCTCCGGTTGTTAATTTACTCTATAAAAATATAGTCTATATTATCTTAAAACATAAATAATAGCAAGATTTACAGATAATTATTAATTTGTTGTGGCGAGGTTTCGCCACTCCGTAATTTTAGTTTTCTTATCTGACATTGTTAATTTGTTATCTGGCCACATTAGATAACTAGGGTTTCACCCGTGCCGTCGACACGGGCCTTGGTCGTTCATTGCACTCTTTCTATTAATCTTTTAAGAATTTTCAGCCGACACTGCATGTACCAGTGAAAGTGTAATTCACTTTCTATTGATTTGCTAAGAATTCCCAAACAATCAAAGTGTAATAAAGTGTTTTCCGGTTTTCAAATATGTAAAATCAAATGAGTTTATCAACATCGATGACATCACGGTAGGTAACCAAAGTATAACAAAAATCTGAAATACAATGTTCTCGTCAGTTGTTTATTTCCCTATCATATTAGTGTATACATTATATGTGATTTAAAAAATGAAGTGTTCCGTAACCTTCATTCGTTTATGAGACCTTAGATATGATTGAAATCTTAAGATCGTTTATTATACCTTCGATATAAATAAATTGATACACCTTTGAAAATAGAACGCAAAACATTTATTTTAGTGTAACATAGAAATAAGGCCTGTTGAAATCATGGAAAGGCAAGTTCAACTATAAATATAATACACTCCCTTGGTCCATGGGCTGTAACGAACATAGGTTCAGAAATGTTTAAAGGGTTAATGCACAGAGGTCGGGTCTTTAAAGAAAAAGATGAAAATTTTATGTAACGGTCAATAAATTAACTAAAAAAATAAATCTCGTTCCACCGTTAATTTATGAAGAACAGGATACCAAATAAAAGTTCTGGTTAAATAGCCCATATCTTGTATGTACCCCTGAGTAATCAGATATTGAAGTGCAAAACCTTTTTACAAAGTCATGTGTAGTATCCAGTTCACAATATTTTGTTTGTTACATATAAATAGCCCACACAATTCGATTTAGAAGAGGAGTTCCTTCATGTTGTATCTAAAAAAATTGGCTGAAATTTTGAAAAATCCTGAGAATTTCTAGGTTCTAAGAGACCTTGTTAAAATTAGAAACACGGCTTTTCGATTATCAATTAAGAAAACTTGTTAAAATTAGATTAGATGGGTAAACTCAGTGCGCAGACGGTATTATCCAGTTAATGAAAAGGAAGGAATAAGTTTCCAGCATTTCAGAAAAGAAGATACCACATGAATGAAGATACTACACATTTGTAGATGGACATAAAAGGTAATGAAGTTGTTGGCTATGCATAGCTAAGTAAAGCTAGCTTTCACTGGCTAACGCATTTTGGACCAAAAATTAAAAACACGACTTTTGAATATACACCAAATAGACTGTAGTAACGGCACCGGTAATCATAATGGGTTTCATTATGTGTATTATCATTATTGACCAAACTGAGTGGTGAGTTTCAGTTATAAAGGAAACAAACGGACTGTAGTACATTACAACTAACATTTTTTGAAGCATCATTAGATCTTACATGGTTTACATGGGACTCCTAATTGGTACATATGTCTCCATTAAAAGACCGAGTGCAAACGATACTCCTACCTAAATAATGAACCCAAGAAGATGCATCATCACCTTGCGTGCAAGCTCTCCCGGAAGCATTGTTCTCAAGCTACCCATGTAATCCTCTTCTACCCTCTTATACCTGTTAATGTTCAGTGTAATCAGAATTCAAGTTAAAATCAAAACTCAAGTAACGAAGGATAAGATAAACAGTAGGCGTGGTAGAACTGTGGAGACATAACTGCGCCTGGTCATTAGCTCAGACTTTTTTGGAGGCTTTACTGTTGCTTGGTTCTACTCCATCGGTATAAAGCTTTGAGCATTGAAACTATTGTTAAGTCATTATCATTCATAAGCGACAACACGAAAAATTATGAATAAAATTTATAGCAAATATAAGTCACAACTTGAGATTTAGCATGTTTAGATACCGATACTCGCTTTTGCAGCAATTACTTCAACTATCTGACATCCAAAATTTTACGACATTTTATGGTTTGGTGCACAATGAAATCTCCACGGTCACCTTTAACCGAGTACTCAGAATACGGTATGCTCTTTTTGCGGCACCTAAATGCATTCAAGTTACTTGGGTAATGATATGAACGTATTCACACAATCAAGCAAAAACCTTTCTCTGCAAGAAATATATTCAGCAATTACTTCATCTATCTGACATCCAAATTTTTACAACATTCTATGGCTTTGGTGTACATTGAAATCTCCAGTCACCTTTAACCCAGTACTCAGAATATGGTATGCTCTTTCTGCGGCACCTAAATGCATTCAAGCTACTTGAGCTACGATATTAACATATTCATATATTTAGGCAAACACCCTTTCTTGCAAGAATTTTTTGTTAGTAGAACTCAAACCTTGGGACCAATCGAGACATAAAAGCAACAACGACATTTCTTGCGTTAATCTCCTTGAACAACCTAATTATTGGCAGAAAAAATGATGATTCCAAAAAACTAAAAACATCATCTTAATAAAAACCCATCCAAGATTCCAAATACAACAAAATTAAATTAAAAGAAAATGATAGTAGTACTATTTACTCAACATCACAAACAAATAGTTCCTCAGATATGATAAATTGTTCAAATTTTTGAGTGTACAACCCCTTAGCTATCACTAATCAGACCGACATTCCAATAACCTGCTAATGAATCAACAGAAATGACCACTAAGTCCAACAAAATGTTGTGACCTGCTGAGGGAAAAAACTACGATACACAAACTTGGATAAAGGAAGAGTTAGCTGAGAAAACCCACCACCAAAAACCCCACATGGAGATACAGTATGAACGGCCCACAAATGGAGATAAAGAGACTCACTTAGCATCATCTGTTATCGACTCTTCAAACGATTTCTTACTAGAGTTAGTTGGATACCCTATTAATTTTATATGTATATGCTTAAATAATTCTTATTAGGGGTATTTTCCATGGTACAAAGACTCATTTTTGCTCAAACTCAACGGTAATCCCTCGACATAATCAATACGAATAGATTAGAGCTGTAATGACATTAGAGAAACTTACCAAATTACCTTAAATTGATGGAATATTATTAACTGATGAATATTGTGTATTGTCCATCATTGCCGCAATAGATTGTGTCTGAAATTGAATCATAAAAGAACAAAACTACGTTAGAAGAAGAGACAAAATGATTTAAACTCTAATGGTACATGAAATCGACACACAAAACCCCTAACCGCCTCATGAAAAATTATTAGTTCAATAAGCAAGACAAATTAACAAAGTAATGCCATGGTACAAAGATTCCTCTTTGCTCAACAGTAATCCCTTGACATTGACATACAAAACCACCCAGTAAATTAATACATTGATTGATGAAAATTATTAGTCACTACCAAAAAGTTACTAAACACAAAAATTTAAATGACACACCATTCCGATTAAGCAAAACAAACTTTCCAACTACAATCATCGAATTTTTGGTGACTACTAAGAGACTGCTGTGGTGTTGTCTTAGTCATGTTTTCTTTAAATGCACCTGAAAAGAGTAAAAACAGAATTCTGAAGAAGACAAAAACATGCCATGGATGAAACTCACTTATTACAGGCTTACATCAGTGGAATGCTGATCATATATCAAAAATTCAAACTCATTTCAATCATCACATAATAAGATAGTGAAAGATGAACCGTGCTGTATAGGATTTCGATTCTATAGAATGCAGTCACATTTTACTAAATCTTTGCAGTGGCAAATGTCACCTGATCCTCTTCAAAATTCTACAGCATCTTTATGACTTAAAGTACCGCAACATATCCAAAACTCACATCATTCTAACGGTTCATTAAGGAGATACACGCATTAGAAGCTAGCTGCTCGCATTACCAACCTGCAGAATTCAGCCCCGATTCTCGCATGTTTTGGGGTATCTAAACTGATCGGATCATAGATCATATAAAATAAGCATCTTATATTGAAATGAACTACATATCCAAATTTCAGCTGCATTCAACGAATAGATAATGAGGAACACGATAATAAGTGGAATTGTTTAGAATTTTATTCCTGCTGAATGCAGTCATAGTTTCTTTATAACTTTTGGTTCTTATCTTTGTCTGATCATCTTCAAATTTTAACTGTATCTCAACAACTCAGAGAAGTATAACATACTAAAATCTCATCACAATCCAACAGCTGAATTTAAAGTTATGATCAGGAGAAAAACATACAAATCCAGGGTTTCAAAATTGTATTGAAATCACATCATGCAAGTATTGGTCAACATAAATTGCAACTTACCAAATCCGTATTAGAGCAATTCATGATGATAAATACATACCCAGTTCAGCAATTTACCAAAAAAAAAAAAGAGCTATATCAACAACCCCAAATCTAAAGTGTCATTGTGGAAATCAGAAGCTGTCAGTAATCCCATTCGCGCCATGTACCTCAATTTACTGCCATATATTTGTTGTTATCATAGTTAACTTGCCTTTGATTATGTACAATGTTATACTACTGTCTAGATTGAGAGCTCAAGCCGATTCAAGTAAAAACTTATACTAAGCATTTCCAACGAAGGTTTAGAATGAAACATAGGAAAACCTACTTTACCTGATGTTTTACTGGCTACCATTTTCTTTGTTTCGCGTTGGCCAATGATCTGCGAATAGTTTTGTTTTCATAGCAACTGCAGCTAGGCCAACTTGCAGCAACTTTTACACTTAAGAGAACAAATAAGCAGAGGAAAGAGCATCTCTTCGAACTTGTATAGCCTAGTTTTCTGCAATTATTAGATAAACTCAATTTTTCAAACGCCTAAGAACATCTCACCTCGGTGGACGAACAAAGATACTTGTATCACTTATATACTTAAGGTTGGGTATCCCTGTAAAAATAACAAAGGAATGACAAAATGTTGCTGTATACGTGATAGGTGTCTAAAACACCTCTCTAAAATATCAATTGATTACACTTTCTTTAGCTATTTTTCTTCTATCAGTTGCGTTTTATGCTTTGTTTGCATTTTGCAGGTATTTTGGAATCATGTGGGGAAAAAGAGAAGAAATCAAGCAAAAAGGGCAAATTGGTCATTGTGCAGGAAAGTACTATTCACAGTCAACTGAACGTTAAGGGGCAACCAGCTGGATCCATTGGAGGCAGCCACTGTAGTTCAGTTAGAAATTACTGAGGCAGACGAATTTTTCTGCTATGGGCCACCGTCAGCTATACAAATGAGCAACCAGGTCGAACAGTTCTGACTTCTGAGTCTCTTTCAGCTAAACCAAGAGCTGAACTCTGCTGGCCATGGGCTGGTTCGAGTATCTGCCAATAGAAGAGATTACCAAGCCATGGTTCAGGTGCGCATTTGCCAAGGTTTTAGCCCCATCTGCGAGAGAAACAGTAGTCTGTTTTGGGTTCAGTTTATCTGCAGACTTACAGGGAAAGAAGAAAGAAGGGAAACAGGAAGAATGGGTACCAAATGGGCAGTGAATTTGGCCAGAAATCAGGCAAGTTTGAAACCAAGTTGGGTAGGAATTAACGACGGAAGTTTGTTTTCAGTTCAAGTCAGAAAACAGGGAAAGAAGACAGTAGTTCTGCTTTGGGTTATGGTTTTGATTGATGGAAGATTGAGACTCGATTTAGCCTGTTGAACGGATTATAATGAATGGGTTTTCGTTTGAATGTGTGTGTGATATCACTGTTGCAGGGAAGGAGATTTTGTGGAATTACGAAAAACAGAACACACTCATTCCTGCCGTATGGAGTTCTGCACACCAAGTGTTTGGCAAAATGCCTGAACCACAGTTCAAGCTTTGGAGCAGTCAGTTCAAATCCGTGTTGCTGTGTTGGCTGTCTAGGAAGGGTAAAGTGAGGAATTCAGAGTTGAGAAGAAATAGGAGAGTTCAGGAGACAAGAAGGAGATAAAGCAGGGTTCAGTTTCGAGTTTGTTTGGTTTTGAAACCTTTGCCATCGGTTTGCCATGGCTCTGGTGGTTTTTGGTAAGTCTCTGTGAGGGGTTAGGCCAAGAGTTTGAAGCTAAGAAGGCAACAGAGCTTTGGTTGCGAGATTATAGAAGGATTCAAAATATTTGAGTGCGAGAAAATAGCTACAAAACAGGGATAAGATTGGTTGCTGCCGTTGATATGAATGACTGATTAAAGGGGCTATTTTGAGAAGTCCACGGAGTTTAGGAAATTGGGTTTTCGTGGGTTTCAAGTCGGCAGCTGAAGTCTATAAAAGAGAAGGGAGAAAAACCTACAGGGAGGATCTCATACACCACATCTCGACTGCACAGTTTTACGCCTCCATTGTTCCATCTTACAGAGAGGAGCTTTGCTCCTCTCCAGCCATCTCCACCCTTCCATCGTCGTCATCCAGACCACCTGCATCACCTGCACACACCATCCATCACTTGCATCCTTGCATCTTCCATACAGCAGCAACAACTCGAGCTTCACCACCAACAGCACCACTGTCCATCACCACCAGTTCCAGCCATCACCACTAGTTCTCTCCTGCACCACCATCACACCATCACCACCAGCACCGCTACAACAGTTCCGTAGAGTTCAAGCTGCAGTTAACGCCATCCATCACCAACTTCGCTTGCACCCCACAGTCCACCTTCACAATACCACCAGCAGTATCTAAGGACACCCACAATTGCTTGGGTTATTGGGTTTGATTTGAAACTTTGTTCAATTTAATTCAATTATCTCTTTCAATTTATTTGTCAAGATGAACTCCATTGTGATGTGTAGCTAAATAATTCGTATTGGTTATGGGATGTAATTGGATGTCTCAAACATATTAATCAATCTGGCTGGTCAATTGTTGTTATTCATGAAATCTCTTGTCGTTCATGTTCTACTGTGTTTAATAATTGCATGATTGATGTATTGCAATATGATTGCTCTCTTATTTGTTTAAATTGCAAATTGAATGAATATGAAAGTGTATCTATAGTTAGACTAGGGTTTTGAGATACGAAATAGTCAAAGAATCCTGTCACAAGTAGCACAATATGATTTCGAAAGTGGTGATAGCTTTTAGAAATCATATGTAGAAGTTTGACCTATGTTGAATAGTTTCACTATTGCATAGATTAGCCTAATTCATAGAACCTAAAGCTCTTGGAGAGTTGAACTTGATTGCACGTTGCGTTAAGTTATTCTTTGAGTAGTATTTGCACATTCATCGTTATGGTGTGCAATGATATAAGGAATTTACCGGAGTATACTCTCGATGGGATACTCTAGGGCTCTTGGTATGAGAAAGATTGAATGTTAACTTTGATCGATTGATGAACATGTTTGGTGATTGAAGATGAAACCCTTAACCAGTATTTCTTCTCTCTGAATTCTATCTTTATTTACTTGTTTCGTTTTTATTTTATTCGCACAACAAAAATCCCCCCCTCTGGTTACTCATAAGTTTTCAACACAACTGATAAACCATATCTCTCTCTGTGGAACGAACTTATTCTTGCTACTGTGCTTAATCCATATTTAGTGAAGTAAGAATATTAACTTTGTTGGTTTGACACACCACCAATTTTGGCGCCGCTGCCGGGGAGGCAATTGCGTTTGTTATTTTGTTTTTGGATTCTATTTTACTATTCATATACTCATATTTGAGTCTCTTGTTTCAGGTACTTATCTCTGGCACCGAAACGTTGGGAATACGAACGTTGCGGTATCGTTACTCGCAGAGGGACAGTGCTACAAGTGCCTCAGATAGCAGAGATTCCAGGCGAACACAATCTGGAAACCGAAGAAGAAGTTGAAATAGAAGAAGTTGAAGTAGAAGAAGTGATGGCTGACAAGTCACTTAGAGAACTTGCTTCTCATAAGCTCGATGAGCAACGTTGGTGTATCCAAACATCATCAAAGTTTGAGATAAAACCAGGGTTGATTAGAGAGCTTCCTAAATTCCACGGACTAGCTACTGAAGATCCATGCAACCATTTGATGGAATTTCACAACATTGTTCGTGCCATGCTGCCCAATGATGATGAAGATGAAGATGGAGCCATGCTGAAGGCTTTTCCATTTTCAATACTAGGTTCGGCAAAGGATTGGCTTTACTATTTGTCTCCAGGGAGCATTACGACTTGGAAAGCGATGAAACAACTCTTTTTAGAGAGATATTTTCCCGCTTCCCGAGCCACTCAAATTAAGAGGGACATTTCGTCAATTCGTCAAATGTCGGGAGAAACGTTGTTCGAGGTCTGGGAACGTTATAAGAGGTTGGTGGCAAGCTGTCCACACCACCAAATGAGTGACACTCAGATTCTGCAAAATTTCTATGAAGGATTGCTTCCTCCTGACCGGAACCTCCTCGATGCTGCAAGTGGTGGAGCTTTTATGAGCAAGACAGAAACAACGGCCAGGGAATTGATTGATAGCATGGCAGCTAACTCTCAACAGTTCTACAACCGTGCTGAAACTCTTGTCAAGAAAGTGAATGAGGTAAGTACATCTTCCGATCTTTATCAGAGAATGGATAATCTAACTGCTATGATGCAACAGGTTGCAGTTGCGGTTCTACCGCAGAATTCAACAAGTCACGAAGGCAGTGAGCAAGCTAATGCTGTATATCCAAATCAGCAAAGGCCTAGATATGATCCATACTCTAATGCTTAAAATCCAGGTTGGAGAGATCATCCCAATTTCAGCTATGCTAACAAGCAAGCTGAGGTTCAACAGCCCAATTACAACCGCAACAACGGGTTCCAACAACAACAATTTCAACCACCGCAACAACAACAAAACCAAGGTCCCAACATGGAGGATTTGCTGAAGTCATTCATGCAAAGGACTGAGAATGCGGTGAAGGACTTACAAACACAAGTTGGAAGTATAGCGGCCGAGGTGAACCAATTGAAGTCACAGAATAGTGGGAAACTCCCTTCTCAGCCTATCATTAATCCTAAGGATACGGCTAATGCAGTGACATTGAGAAGTGGTACACAAACTGTGCAACCGGAAGACAAGAACAACAACGTTGTGGGTTCAAGTTCAGCTGAACCTGACAAAGAATCAGAGAGTCTTCCTAAGACTAAGGAGGTACCTAATAATGTTTCCAAAACTCCTGTTTCTACTTATGTTCCTCCTTTGCCTTTTCCTCGCAGGTTTACTACTTCCAAAAAGGCGGAATTCGAGAAACAGATTTTGGAGATAATCAAGAAGATTCATGTAGGAATCCCATTCACAGATGCTGTCAAGTTGATCCCTAAGTTTGCCAAAGTGGTCAAGGACCTTT
>JAJJMA010100861.1:0-18664 GCA_023529015.1 Papaver nudicaule
GATAGTCGTAGGGAGTTCCCAGAGGAGCTGCAACCTATAGAGGATGACTATACCACAACAAGCATTCACCGAAGTGAAAAGAGTTTACGCTACCTTCCCTAAGGACCTTCACGTATGCTTGATGCTTGCGGTATTTGTCCGTAGACACCTCTATTTATAGCACTCAATACGATAGGTTGCTTTGGAATAAAGCAATTAATTACTTGTCCCACAAGTTAGGGAAACCCTAAACTTGGCAACCAAGTAATAGAGATTAATCTCAATTGGAATTCTTTTTAGAGTTATCTACCAAGTGTTTTGTTAGCTCAAAAACAATTCAAGATAGAAATCCAACAGACCAGAGATAATCTTATCTTATTGACTCATTGAAGATCGTTAGATGGAACACAAAAGATATTATGTATAACCAAGTCCATCTAAGAGATAAAGGAGTTTTGGAATTTGACTCATAGTGAAATTCTAGGAGAATATTCACTAAATCCGACCCCAGGCAGAATGACCGACATTCAGGTTCGCGTACTGGTTCGCGAAATGTTTAGCCATTCGAACTCAGAAGAATTCTGAGTTTCTGGTTTGCGAACCGGTTCGGAAACCGTCCACCTGTCAGATTTCGTCAAATCTGGATTCCGCTGGAAGTACTGGGCTGAGCCAGAACTTAGACGTGAGAACGTCCTCAGCTGTGATCCATGAACTCTTTGCTCAAGAGTACTCCTTTAGATTCATCCATATCCAACTAACAGTTTGCAAGCAAACCATTGTAATGGACACATGGCACCGAATCTGTCTCATACATTCTTGTACTCACAGTAATTTGTGGGATCAAATACTGGTCATGCACAAGGCCACGTTACACAAGAATACGATCTCAATCGCTATTATCACTACTAAAGTAGTCGACTATTTCAAAAGAATAGAGAAAGTAGAAATAGAAGAATATCCATAAAGTCATAATCCTACTAACATTTTATCGATGAAGAATAATTGATGTCTTCTTTGTCTTCACAGTCTTCGTCTTCAAGGTCTCGACTACTTTGTCTATATCCCAATTCTGAAATCTAAACTCTAGTAGGCTAAATCAAGAATTGAGTTTTGACACCTAAAACTGACAACTAGCTTGACATACCAACGCTAGTGGGTTTGACCGGACAATGCCCTAACAGTTGTTACTGAAAAAAATCACGAAATTTTCCAAAGTACTCGAGGAAAAGAAGAAAGAAAGTCAAGCTTCGACTTCTACCTCTCCAGCCACTTGGGAGAAAATAAATTCCAGGTTTAAAAAGTCAATATAATTCTTTAAAGAATACTCATTCATTTCTTTTTTTGCTAAAAAATATTATCAATGATGTAAAATCTAAGTTACTATTAGTTAATGAAAATTAGCAAATATTTGTAAAAAGCTAGCGCAAGTCATTGCAATTTTGCTATTTATATATATAATAACAGAGTTTGTTTAATTGTTCACATTCACCGGAGCTTCTGGTTGATTCTGGCCCCACCAAAAACCTTCTCAAATTATTTTAAACATTTTTTAAGCAACTATATATTTTATACGTCAAGAAAAGAAAACATTATCTTTAAAATAACTTTCCCACATTTTTTAAGCAACTATATATTTTATAAATCCAGAAAATGAAATATTATTTTTGAACAAAAACCTAATATAATCCAGGCAAAAAATAACGATCGTAATTTCATCGCATGATTTAAAAATAAAAAAACATCCCACAATAAATCTAATCATTAAATTAAAGATTCCAAAGTCCACAGTCCAATACACAATCACAGAACTAGAGGAACCTAATTACAACATCAAACAACTAATTAAACAAAAAAAAAATTAAAAGGAGGTATCATTCAGTTTTGGCATTAAAAAAAAAAAACTTTAGCTGTGGATGATCATCCTTCTTCTGGAAAATAGTAGTATTAATCCTGTCAAATAAAGAACAAGATTGTTAAAAGCCTATCATAAAAAAAAAAAAAATTATACAATAACAAAAACTAAGATGTTAATCATATCAAAGGAAAAAACTAAGAAAACAAAACAATAAAACATCAAAAAAACAACGAGGGTTCAAGACAGTTTTACTACTTAGAAAAAAAGAACATAATTTCCATAAAAAAACAAACCCGGATATTTTCAATTAATCAAAGAAAATTTTCAAAAGTATATAAAAATAAAGAAGGAAAAACTCTTATAAGTAATTAAATTGTGGCCTAAAATAAACTTTACTAAATGAATGCTTAAAAAGTAAAATAAAAAATTGCAACAGGAAAAAATTGCAGATTGCGGCTATTCAGTCTGCTCTGCAAAAATGGTCTGAACCAAATGGTTGTGCTGCCTTGGTTCAAAGAGCATTGGAGGAGCAGGCTGCCCTACAAGATGAACGACATAAGAGCAAGAGGAATGATCAGGAGAAGACGCAAGAGGATCAAGAGGCAATCAACATACGACTTTGTCGTAAGAAACTAAGTAACGGACTATACACCGCTGATATTCGTACCTTGACTTCTGGTGGAGTGGCACCGCCTAATTCAGGGACTCTGGAAGAACTACAAGCCAAGCACCCTCACGCGGATCCTCCTTTGATACCAACAGACCCCATAGCGCAACCATCTTTCATTGCATCCAAGGACTTGATTCTTAACAAGCTGAAGAGCTTTCCTAAGGGGACCTCATGTGGGAGAGACGGCCTTCGTGCCCAACACCTAGTCGATGCTTTGTTGAGTGGGTCTGCAGCTGCAGTGTCAGATGAGCTCATTAATTCCATTACGGAGTTGGTTAACATATGGCTTGCGGGTGGGTGTCCTTCTGCTTTAGGAGAGTTTGTAGCTTCAGCTCCCCTTGCTCCTCTGATCAAGCATGGGGGTGGTATACGTCCAATCGATGTAGGTACTATTTGGAGACGCTTAGTCTCTAAAGTTGCCGCCTCTCATGTTGGTAAAGAAATTGAGAGCTATCTCAGTGACTTTCAGTTTGGGGTGGGGGTACCCTGTGGGGGTGAGTCCATTCTTCATGCGGTTAACAGGCTTCTTGAGGGGAAGAGGGACTCAACGACTACGTCCATGCTCTTGGTTGATTTCTCTAATGCCTTCAATCTTGTAAGCAGGTCTGCAATGATTAGAGAGGTGAGGAAACACTGTCTTTCCATCTCTAAGTGGGTAGAGTTCTGTTATGCGGCTCCTGCTAGACTATACTACATGGACAAGACTCTTGCTTCAGCACAGGGAGTACAACAGGGGGATCCTCTTGGCCCCATGTTATTTGCTTTGACTCTACACCCCTTGATTCATAAGATTGCGGATTCGTGCTCCTTGGATCTCCAAGCATGGTATTTGGATGATGGGACCTTAGTTGGGGACACGTTGATGGTGGCCAAATCCCTGGACATTATTCAACAGGAGGGTGTTTCTCTAGGGTTGCATCTTAACGTCTCAAAAACTGAACTTTTCTGGCCTACAATTGATGCTAGAGGTTTAGTTGAGGGCGTTTTTCCACCTCGCATATGCCGACCAACCGAGGGAGTCAAGCTGCTGGGAGGACCTGTTAGCCTGAACCCCCAGTTTTGCAAGAGTATGATAGTTAACAGAGTTCATAAGACCACAGGGCTTATTGACGCTATACAGAAGCTTAAAGATCCCCAAGGTGATCTTTTATTGTTGAGGAATTGTTCTGGTGTCTCGAGGTTATACTTTGCTATGCGGACAACTAGGCCTGAGTACTTAGGAGAGGCACAAGTTCTTTTTGATAACCGCCTCAAACAGTTTCTTAGACATCTTGTTACGGGGGATGGGCCGGGATTTGGTCTCCTGCAACAAAGGCTTGCTACACTTCCCCTCAAGTGTGGAGGATTAGGGGTGTACACCATGGAGGATACTATGCAGTATTGCTATTTGGCATCTTGCTTCCAGACAAGGGCTCTGCAGGAAAACATTTTGAGGCAGTCTGGTGTATCCGATTTGAGTCCCAGTTTTGACCATGCGCTTGCCGTATACAATCAGGTATGTGGTATTGAGAGTTCTTCATTATGCATTGACGATATTGCCCCCCATTCTATGAGTTCTTTGGCAATCAAATACTTCGATGCAGTGAAGAAAGATCTACCTAATCGGTTTGTTATGACGGTGCGGGATACAGCCCTGTGGCAGAGCAACAAGATCAATCATGCACAAGATTATTTGTTGGCAATTCCGATTCCCGGGCTTAATCAAAAACTTGGGTCTCGGCATTTCAGAGCTATCTTGCGTTATAGGCTTGGGATCCCTCTTTTCGAGGAAGGTGACAGTTGCACCAGTTGTGGTAGGGAGATGGATATTTTTGGGGACCATGCCTTACATTGCTCAAGTGGCATTGGTCTCAAATATAGACATGACCTGGTTCGTGATACCTTTGCTGATATTTGTTATCGTGCGGGTATCCCAGCTAGGAAAGAGGTTGATTTGGGATTCCTCTTAGATACCGGATTGGCTTTGAGACCTGCATATGTTTTGGTGTATAACTGGGATAACGTACATGATGTGTGTATGGATATCACAGTTGTTTCACCTTTTACAGGCGTTGGGGTGCGTGCTTTTGTTCCTGGCAAGGCAATTGAGGATGCTGTCGTTCGTAAAAAAGACAAGTATTTGGAGAAATGTACTGCTCAGGGATTTGGCCTTGGAGTGCTGGCTTTTACTACTTTAGGGGAGTTAGGCAGCGACACTGTGGAATTCCTGAAGAGAATGCGCAACTACATGGCTAGTCATGATGCAAACGTCACAGTGGGGGGATTTACTTTTTCATAAGATAGGAGTTGTACTTCAAAAAGGGATTGGAGCTCAGCTTGTTGCCAGGCTCCCATCCAATTCTTGTAAGCTTCTTTCAGTTGATGATGAGTAATAAATAAATTCCTTTTAAAAAAATATATATATATATTTTATGCTTAAAAATAATTCTTTTTTTTCTTTTGAAAGTTAAAAATAAAATATTATAAATCATATTTTATATATTTTTAGTAATAAAATGAAATCCCATAATATAGACAAATCTGTAAATTATATTATAAAAATACTTTACTTCCAAAAAGAATTTTGCTTTTATGGAATCAGGGTGTTCTTTTTTCTCCGTATATAAACCATCCGAGCAATGACCAACCTAATGTGTTTCGGCTTTTCTATACCGTCGAATGATGGTTTTGTTGCCTGATCTATCTTGTTGTTCGTTTTGCAGGTATTTTCGATGTGTAATCCATTGGAATTAAATGGTCGCGGACTCGTGGCAGTGTCAACGGCAGTAGATCGTAAATATACATGGCAGCAAATGATTATTTTTCGATGTAAATGAAGGTATATAGTTATATCTCTGAAACTGTTCCAGACGAGATTTTGTAGGCACGTCGGACCTCAATGGTGAATTATTCCGTCGAAAATATCTTCTTTGATAATAAATAAAATTAAATTGCCAATTGAATACGAACGTATTAATGATTTTTTTTTTCCAGTTTAATGTTGTTATGGTGTCTAATACGACTGCAAATGTTCTTGAAATATTAATGGATTTGTATCTGGTTGGCGTGTGGCGGCGAGAAATTGGTAAATCTCTTTGTCTCTTTCAAATCTTAGTGTATTTAATGTATTCAGTCAAAGTTGATGCATCATAAACTATTGGTGTATTTCGTCTTTAACGGTTGCTAACAGCATATCGGCACAAAGAAACCTGTCATCTGACCCATCTGGTCTTCCATTCATTTGTTTGTTTATATCGTGCTCCATAGATTTGTGGATTTGTGGATGCTTTTGAAATTGGACTTCCAGTGTTGCGGTTCGATCCATAGAAAGAGTGCTCGAGGTTGAATTTAATATAGTGGATCTGGCATGTTCTATATTTACAATTGTAACGAGTGTTAAACCAAATCGTACTGAATGTAATATTGTGGCCAGATCTATTTTTTAGTTTTTTTTTTCAAAGTTGTATACCTTTTTTTGCAAAGAAACATTGTTAACAATGTTATCCTTAATGGGCATTTAATTTCCGCATAATTTTTTAAACAAGAGAAGGCAATGAAGGCCGTGAAACTATCTTGAAATACACATGAAGGTTGAGGCGGGCAGGGGATTCTCTCTTAAAGAGCTCAAGGTTCATTAAAAATTATTAATGATTTGATTCTTCACTGATTATGTCTTGATCCGCTCAGTGGGCTATATTGTAGATTTTAATCATATTTTATGTTTTTTGAACATCGGATTTTCTATCATTGTGCATACAGTCTGATGATATCCCAAAGAAGCATTCCTAACTATTGATATCTCAGTTGAACTCATTTCTATAATCATTTGTAAATTTTTTTTGGGAATGATCATTGTTGATGACAACCCAAATTAAGAACCGTGTTTTTTGGCCTCCCAAAAAAAAAATGGCCTTCTACTACGTGACAAAATAGTATCAAACTACTAAATTACCCCTTTCTTTATAACCTATTCACTAGACTACCCTTTAATTAGTAATAACCCTAAACTTAAAATACTTATCTTCTCTGTTACCACCACCGCTTCTTTTCCTCTCCTTCTTCGTCTTCTTCTTCCTCCCTTCTCTGTTACACCCACAATCAGCCATTACTCCTACAAAATCAGCCAATTTTCTACTGTTTAACATCTTCATCGGTAACATCTTCTACTTCACTGGTAACACCATCAATCATTGTCAAAACCAAGACCAAAACCCTAGACCCACAGCGGCTTTCTTTTCTTTTTTCTTCCATCCATCTTCTTCCTTAGATCCATTCCTGCATGTACCAAATTTCATTAGTAGAGTTGATTCTAAGCTTAAGGTCATCATTTACTTTCGTTTTCGAGAAGGATTTGATCTCATTTGATCTGGGTTTTGATTTAATTGTGTTTATTTGATACATGGGGTAGAAATTGAAGTTAGGGTTTCTCAAAATTGGAATTTTTACTGATTTAGGTTTTTGATTTTCGTTTTCGATTCGAAATGGGTTTTTATTTGATTTCTGAAATGGGTTTTTTATTTGTTGTTGGGGATGTTGGTGGTGGATAGCCGGTTGTGGTGGTGTGGTGATTGTAGTATGGTGGTGGTGGTGGTGGTGGTGTTGGTGTTGTGGTGACAGAGACATGGTTAAAGAAACATACTTTGTTGTATAAGGGAACTATTAGAGACCCTTTTGTTCTCAACATCAGAGATGGAACTCTTGACATTTCTTCTTTCAAACAATGGCTGGTAATACCCCCTCTCTTTTCTCAATTCTTACTTTATTGAATATCTTTGCTAGGTTTTGTAATTGTGTTTTGATTTTGGTTCCAATTTTACTAATCTCATGAATACTTGATTTAATCATTCTTGATCAACATATTTGGATTGACCTGTTTGTTGTAGGTTCTGTTTCTCTTGTACTTCTGTAATCTAAAATTTGGGGTTCTGGTCGACATCTCTTAACTGAGTGAGATGGGTTAAACAATTGATATCCTTGGGTTACTTGTAGTAAGCATGAAAATTGTACTGTTGCGTCTAATGGGAATGTTTAGTTTGTGTCTAATTTATGTTTGTGGTCTCGCACTATAGACATCTAATGGGAATGTTTGTATTAATAGCTTAGTCTAATATTGGACACCCAAAACATACGTACTGAATACCGACTAAATAATTTTCTTTGTTGATTCACTCAAAAATTGCATTTTGCTATATGTATCCAAGTGTGTCTAGGTTAGTACAGTATGTGTAGCGCAAAACTAAACTCCATATTTACATAGCAGTGGCCATAGTTCATTAGCTAACCCTGTATCATTTGATGATGTCTGGTCTATGGCCAAATATATTCTGTATGTATGTAACAAAAATGTTTTATTTATTATCATTTGAAACTTACTGTAGTACTAAGAACCATATTAAATTTGAGCCTAATTGCTTTGGTATGTATATAACAGTGGCATCATTGATAGAGGAAAGGTGAAGTTTAGAGACATACATTGTTATTGCATTTAGAGTGATGCACATGCACCTGCAAAGAAGACTGCATCAAAGAAGAAGAGTACAAATGTTATTGCATTTGGTTGTTTACTTGTTTTTCTTTTCTGCATTTGTGATTGTATATATGGCAGCAGACATAACTGCAACAAGTTGAGTTTTCTCTGTTTTGACTGGTTTCGTCTTGATAATTTTAACACACGAATGAGCCGAACTGTTTTCGGCTCATAATTTGATCAAATTTAATAAGCCGAACCAAGCTTGATTTAAGTTCGGCTCAAGTTTGGGAAATAATTTAAGCCGAACCAAGCTTTTTCTTTTGTTCGGCTTATTTAGTAGTTCAAGGTTATGAGCCGAAATAGGTTCGGCTTATATTGGAATTTAAGGTTATGAGCCGAACCATGTTCGGATTGGAAATTTTAACACACGACTGAGCCGAACTGTTTTCGGCTCATATTTAAATTTGAGTATATGAGCCGAAACAATTTCGTCCCAGACGATAGAATATTTCTCTAGGCCGAAACTAGCAACATAGCTGCCATTTTCAAATAGTATTTTCGGCCCAGAGAAACATATTATCGTGTAGGCCGAAAATGTTAATCATTATCATTAGTGTTAATCATAAAAATTAGTGTTAATCAGTCCAAGGGTAGATTAGCATTTTTTTTAAAAATTAATGACCATTTTGTCCCCGTTTTGTCACGTAGTAGGAGGCCGGAAAATTTTCCGGAAGGCCAAAAAACACGGTTCTTAACGGGTAATACATCCTACATTCAAGTGATAGTTGAACTCACTCTATAGTCATTTGTAATTTTTTTGGAACTGATAATTGTTGATCACATCCCAAATTAACGGTTAATACATCCTACACATCTTGAAAAAGCCGTAACAAGCCTCGACTTAAACAAACTAAACGCAAGACTACGAAAGGTAACAAATTTTATCTACCTAATGAGCCAAAAATTGATCAAAGAAAGCTTAGAGTTGTACAAATATTTGTCAATTGCTCGCGAGAACACAACTATCAAACAAGAGCGCCAGAGCAATGAGACAAACAAAGAATCATAACTCACATTCAACAACTGAAGCTTTTATCCTAATGCTCCAGCCAAAGGATCCGTATTCACCAAAACGGCCGACTTAGAGATGAAACAACAAACACAAAACCATTAACCATGCTTGAAAAGAATTAAACTTTTTCCAATTTTTGTATCATACACAACAAATAAATAAAGGAACAATTGTAATCAAACTGCAAGTGGGTATTGATTTACAGAATCCTACGAACTGGAGAACTGTTGGATGAATTGCTGATTGTAAGGCTGGGTATCTGGATAACAGATATGTTCTTAAATTTATCGGTTTAAGCATGGGACAAAAGTATACGGATGCTAAAATTAATATATCATCATGCAAATGTTTTCACATGATGCCACACAAGTGACAGTTGAACTCACTCTATAATCATTTTGTAATTTTTTTGGGACTAATAATTGTTGATTACAACCCAAATTAACGGGTAATACATCCTACACTCAAGTGACATTTGAACTCACTCTATAATCATTTGTAATTTTTTGGGACTAATAATTGTTGATCCCAACACAAATTAACGGGTAATACAATTACACGTCTCATAACCGGCATGCTAAATTGGATGTGACACCATGTGTTTTGAGTATTTTAACGTTTTAAGCCTTGAACTAAATGTATACTCAGAGTTGAAAACAACCATTACGGTGTTATCAGAAAAAAAAAAAAAAAAAAAAAAAAAAAAAAAAAAAAAACAACCATTATGGTATTTATATTAACGGGAAATTAAAGGATTATTTCCTTGTGGTCATTTAGGTTCTTTGTATTGGATCAGTAAGGTTGTTGGGATGTCAAAGATGAGCTTCTTAAACTAGCTCCTTCAACTTAAATAGAACTTTGAGACAATACCAACCGTACTAACCGATGTAGATTAAGCAAGGGAAACTTGGGGTTGAAAGACTTGAGAAGTTGGAGGTTTCATATGATGATGGTGATGTTGTTGACGAGCTTTCTTATGAAACCAAAGCCATGCGAGAGCTTAATTTGTATGGTAAGATGGTAGTGATGCATGTCCTGAGATAGGTTGTGGGTATCATATTGGTGCTAAAATTTAGAAAACGTATTTCGTTGTACAAATGAGGGATGTGGATTTGTACACAACATGCAATATATAAGCTCACTGATTTGCAAGTCCCTATGAATTAGACATGAATAGAGAAAACAATGACAGTTATTCGAGAGTTATTTTTTTTTATTGAGTTTTCTACATTTATCACTACTAAAAATCATTATATATTTAGGAACTAATACTGGAATTATTTTTAATATCATAGATATCGCGTTTTCAAGCTTCATTTATTTTAAATGTTTTTGATAATGAGTTTTTCATGATATGAAGTTCATGATCGATGCAGTTTCCAATATATCATTAACAAAACAAAGCAAACAAACCCGTGCGTAGCACGGGTGATAAACTAGTTTCCATAAAATTGAAGTGATTGAAACCTGTAGGAGGCAGTCCATTATGATGTGGGTCTATGTTTGATGTGGATAATCATATTGCAACACCTTGTGTTCGGTCTAAGTTTGAATAGCTTGGTAAGAAAAAACAAACTAAAAGAGAGAGAAATCAAGCAAGAAAACACAAACAGTTTCGGATCACATGCAGTGGGACATACAAATATCTAAGATAATACAAGTTTATGATAAAACAAATGTCCACAGTCATTAAAGACTAGACAAACCCACACTCTTAGCTAGTGCAGGCGCAGCCGGCTGCATTATGGGCAACGTTTTGATTTCATCGAAATAGTACAAAATATTTTTCTTCCTTTTCAAGGCTTGTCTAAATGTCTTGGGAAATCATTTCGCACTCTGTTGTTCAGTAGGATCATACATATAAAAAGTACTGAATAACAAATTCCTGGTATTTTAGAGTTGAATCTATTGATGGATGTCGTAGATGTGGCTTTCATTCAACCCATCGAGCATAGACCTGAACCGAACGTTATTGTTGAGGCAGTAGGAATTCCATTAATTGACCTCTCCCCATTACTACATCCGAACGACTCAACAGAAGCTCAGCGTAATGAATTAGCAACCAAAGTAGGTAATGCCTGCAGGGAATGGGGGTTCTTTCATGTTATCAATCATGGCGTGCCGTTTGATCTTCAGCACAAAGTTGAGGTAGCCGTGAAGAAGTTCTTTGGTCTAGCATCTGAAGAGAAGCGAAAAGTGCAGAGGGATGAGGTGAACCCTTTGGGTTATTATGATACAGAGTATACGAAAAACATCAGAGACTGGAAAGAAGTATTTGACTTTATGGTGAAGGATCCAACAGTAATACCCGCATCACATGAACTGCATGATAATGAGCTTCAAGAGTTGAGGAATAAATGGCCTGATTACCCTATTGAATTAAGGTAACTAATACATACTAATAATTTGCTGAATTTAGACTAACGCCCCGTTCAGAAAAGAACTAGCTAGGTTGTGGCTGAGATTGTTTTTGTGTATGACTGGTTGATTTATTCTATGGATCAGCGAAGTGTGCCGAGAGTATGCTATAGCTGTGGAGAACCTGTCAATTAAGTTGCTGGAACTGGTGGCACTGAGTTTAGGCTTACCAGAGAAGAGATTGAACGGTTACTTCAATCATAACAACACGAGTTTTATCCGCCTCAAACACTATCCACCTTGTCCTGCACCTCACCTTGCCCTTGGTGTTGGCCGACACAAGGATGGTGGTGCTCTTACTATCCTCGCCCAGGACGATGTTGGCGGCCTTGAAGTAAAGCGGAAAATACAAGGTGATTGGGTCAGGGTTAATCCCATTCAAGGTTCATTTGTCATCAACGTTGGCGACATTATTCAGGTAATTCCTTGAAGCTTACTTTCGTTTTCCTGTACAAAGCAGAGTCAGTGTTTAGTTGAGGCTTCACAATGAGTGTTGTCTTGAATTGCAACAGGTTTGGACTAATGACAAGTACGAAAGTCCAGAGCACAGGGTGATGGTTAATTCAAAGAAGGATAGGTTTTCCATCCCTTTCTCCTTAAACCCTGCTCACGATGTAATGATTAAACCGTTGGATGAGTTCGTAAACACAGAGAATCCATCCAAATATAAAGAATACAATTGGGGAAAGTTTCTCAAGACAAGGAGGCTAAGCAATTTCAAGAAACTTGATGCTGAAAACCTTCAGATACACCATTTTAAACAATCTGGTTGATTGTCTTCTGCATGTGGAGAGATTGATTATCGACAAGTTGAGTCTTGTTGCGTTTACATTTTGAAACTTTCCATTTCTCTGAAATCAAAGAGTGTTGTTGAGCACTTAAACCATTGGTCAGAACATCGTGCTGTTTATGAGTTACCCATTCATGAAAAACATGTTAATCAATCTTAATATGTTCCATTCGTGCATAAGACACTGGATTAAGCGTAAGATGTGTAGCCCACCATAAGAATGGAACATTTGCAACAATGGCCAGTTCTCAAAGCGAAGATTGTACCCATATCAGCTAAGCAGTCGCTGTGGCCAACAGGCCAAGGCACGGTATTCATCCTCTGTGATTGACTAATGTGTTACCAAAACGAAAATGCAACAAGGGTTCATCATTGAATCTGTTTCATAATACAGAAAATGAAAACTTAAAAAGTTGGGGAAGCCTTTCTCTAATTTATCAGAGCCAGGTTTCGATCCTGGGACCTGTGGGTTATGGGCCCACCACGCTTCCGCTGCGCTTCAATTTATGCTATAGTTTTTTATAAATAAAATCTCTCGGAAAATAGCTCCACTGATTGCAAGACAAATTGTACTAGGTTAGGTTTGCAATAAAAGAGATTAGATTGTCTCATTCTCTGTTGCTTTGCTCAGAAGGTGGAGTTGGAAATTTCTTCAGTTCTTCACATGACCTGTAATTTGTTAGAGATAGCTAAAGGCAAACCTGTGGTAGTGTAGTGGGTAAATCATTACCAAACTGAAAGCACAAATAGAGAAGTTAGTTCACAGTTCAGATTCACAAGTTCCAACAAACAGTACATTTTAGGTTTGATTTCCTGAATTCTACACTATCCTGAGGCTACTAATTCAACCCCTCCGAGTTAGTTTGCTACTAGCCCTGCAAATCATTTTTGTGTTTGAAAACAGGGAAGGATAAAGTTCTAAAGAGATGGCTGGAGTTGATGTGGCTTTTGTCCAACCTTTAGAGCACAGGCCAAAGCCCAGCAACGCTACTGAGACAGAAAGAGAAATTCCAGTTATAGACCTCTTTCAATTGACACAGAATCATCAGAATTCGGATTCAATGGATGTTCAGACTGAGATTGTTTCTAAGATTGGCAACGCGTGCAGGGATTGGGGATTCTTCCAAGTCATCAACCACGGCGTACCGAGCGAACTCCAACAAAAAGTTGATGCCACAGTGAAGAAATTCTTCTATCTGTCGCCCGAGGAAAGACGAGAAGTTAAGAGAGACGAGACTAATCCTTTGGGTTATTACGACACTGAGCATACCAAGAATGTCAGAGACTGGAAGGAAGTGTTCGACTTCACAGTGAAAGATCCCATGGTCTTACCTGCCTCATGCCAAGTTCATGACCAAAATTATGAGCTCCATGAGTTGAGGAACCAATGGCCAAATTATCCTCCTGAATTCAGGTAAAGCAATTTTACAACTAACATTATCATTGACTAATTACTATCAAAAGCGCAGCAGCTCAATTGTGATAAAAGTAGACTAAGACTGGGTTTGGCATTGCTTTTGTTTTTCTAAAAGCACTTTCAAATATATCTTGTATTTGGTAACATTTTTTCAATTATGTGTTTGGTTAAAAAATTTCAAAGTGTTTTTTTTTTTAGAAGCACTTTGGATTTAGGCCAGCTTTTAAAAGCTGGAGAAGAGGAGCTTTTAAAAGCTGAAAAGCACTTTGAAAAAAATATTTACATGTTAATTTCACTTTATAACCCTACAATAATTATTAAATGACAAAAATATATATCTTTAAATTTTTCATATAATAAAGTTTTATTATCAATATCTCATAATCTTTATAAATAATAATCATGATTTGAACCCTTTCAAAAAAAAAAAAATATCATGATTTGCAAACTATATTCTAGATTCCAATTGAGAGATAAGATTGCTAAAAGTTTAATGGAAGGTTAACTCGTACGAAATCAATAAAATAAATTTATAAATAATATAACTAAGAACAAATGTCAAAATATTCAATTATGAAAAGTATGTCTATTTTCGTCATTTTGAACATAAATAATGGTTACACATGATATTTACAAACGCTATTTCATGATTTTTTAAATCTACTTTACTTTTAAATTTATGGTTTATCAAACGCTCAACTGTTTTTTTCAAAAAGCACAGCACAGCAACGCACATCAGAAAAACGCTTTTGAAAAACTCACAGCAATACCAAACCAAGCCTAATAGAGCTACCAATTGTTTAGTCGTGACCAAATTTGAATGCATTTGATGTTGTAAACAGGGAGGTTTTTGAAGAATATGCCAATGCTGTGGAAAAACTATCATTTAGGCTGCTTGAAATCATGGCCTTAAGCTTGGGCTTGCCAGAAAAGAGGTTGAATGGTTACTTCAATGATGAGCATACTAGTTTTATACGGTTCAACCACTACCCACCTTGTCCAGTACCACATTTGGCACTTGGCGTTGGTCATCACAAGGATGCTGGTGCCCTAACTGTTCTTGCCCAGGATGATGTTGGTGGTCTAGAAGTAAAGCGTAAAACAGATGGTGAGTGGATCAGGATCATGCCCATTCCAGGTTCTTTCATAATCAACGTTGGCGACATTATTCAGGTACATAACCCCCATAATAAACCATGTTTGAATTACGCATAAACACATCGTGTGTCTTCTCTCTATGGGGGAACTAGAACTGATTAAGTTACTGTTTTGACATTTTCAATAGGTCTGGAGCAACGATGAGTACGAGAGTGCAGAACATAGAGTGGTGGTTAATTCAGAGAGGGAAAGATTCTCAATCCCCTTCTTTTTCAACCCTTCACATACCGTAATGGTAAAGCCATTAGACGAGCTGATAAACGACCAGAATCCAGCCAAATATAAGGAATACAATTGGGGGTTGTTTTTCAAGACTAGAAAGATAAGTGATTTCAAGAAGTTGGATGTCGAGAACATTCAAGTACATCACTTCAAAGAATCCGATTGAAAAATTCTAGTCAAGCTTATTGCATCTTTCATTTTTTTCAGTGTTTTTAAGTAATTTGTACTAGTTGTGGATCAACTCATCATGGTGACATGTATTCCCTTGAGCTTCCAACTTTGTGTACAATCAAGACTACTTCAGCTTAGTTAATGCACTTTTCAGATTTCTTAAACAACTCTTGATCAATTAGGACTTGTGTCGAAGATGTTGACTGAGAGGAAATTCTACCCATCATGCATATCTTTGTTGCAAAGTTATCAAATGAACATTCTTCTCATATGACTAAACAAAACTTTTAACAGGCCGCAATATACAAACATATCGGTAAGGAAACATAAGCTCATCGAAGAAATTGTTGGATTTATTGTTCGAAATAGCAACTTGCTTGATTGGTGTTTGTTTCTGGAATTCTTAGTTCTTTCCATGAATTGTGTTTGTGTGCAAGAGGAGATACATAGATTGACACAATTGTATTGTTTACGAATCAAAAATTTAGGCCAAAGAAAGATGAACAAATCTCTACTCAAAATGAGCTGCAAAACTAGTACAAACAAGAAAAACAAACAACTCTCTTCTTCATTTACAGCATATCAACAGTATATTCACCTTTCGTTATCTACAGACCAAAAACACTTATACTTTTCTCAGGTAATAATCACTGTCGATTGTTTCTCACATATGCAAATCAAGTGATTATTGTGTAATAACAAGTACCACAATCGTTGCTTTTTTGATGTTGTATTATCCGTTGCTGCATCAAAGTCTGATGAATGCACGCATTTAAGGCAGAAACCCAACTAGAGGCACATATGTAGTAAGATGAGCAGGTATAGGCACCGACGTTAATACGGCGGAAGTAGCATTTTCCCGAAGAGCACATCCCACAGCCTCAGCAACGATTTCTACGAACTCAATGGCAAACTTCACCATTTTTATACATAAATCTATTCTCTGAAACACCATGACTTGATCTAACTTTTATATGTAAGTTTAGAATTCTCTTCGGTATCTCTCTTTGAACTCTTACTGAATTTTTCTTCTTTCTCTGTAACTCAGCTGTTTACTAAGAAATTTAAGGCTTAAATCCTTGAATTCTTTGCACTTTTTCTCCGAGAAAGTTTAAACTTGTTCTCGTCCCCGCGTCTGATTGCCACTGATTTACTTCTATAAACTATTAGTAGCTTTATGTATATATACTCTTGGAATATATGGCCTTTGGGACACCTTAATAGCCAGAGCCGTTTCTTCTCTCTCTCTTTAGAAGTGCAATTTCTATCTCTAAATCTCTTTGCACCCACCAAATTATTGTGGATAGGATTTCATAAATAGTACTACTATAACAATGGGTGTTTGTTGGTTGTCATAGTAGACGCTTATAAAATTCATTCATGACATTCATATCTCACCATCCACGTATAATATAATATTTCATTACTATTTAGTTTTATATCATGGCAATTTGACTAGCTACTTGTGATGGGGAAATGTACAAGTAACAAGAGTCTTCGTCGAAACTTATCGCTTTTGTATTTCGCCATGCATATCCGTGGTATTCATTTGACTTCTTCTTCTTGTTCCTATTGTTGTTACTCATCACATATTAAATCTAGAAATCAAATTAAGAGATTTCTAGACAAACATGAGACTCATGCCTAAACAAAATCATATGAAGATTGAAGAAGGGGTCCGAGTTCAAGTCTTCAAGACGTGTTGCATGAATATGGGTCACCTATTACGCGCGCAAGTGCGTATCACTCGCCGCGTATGGCGACCACTCGGCCAGTAATGAATTGACAGGTTAGATGGTCATGAGATGGCAGTGAGCAGTGTAAATGATCTTAATTAGACATCTCTTTCGTTAATTATCTTGTTGTCTATTCCATTAGTCTAAAGATAGATCTTTGTTGTTTAATCAAACAAGAACCATAGAAGAATATGCTGTCAATTAGTAAATATCGTAACTGGTTTTCATATCGGAAAGTTTTTTTTCCTCTTTCTCTCTCTCCTCCTCCCTTCTCCAAAAGCTAGAGAAATTTTTTATCTTCTTCCTCCTTTGCTCAGATCTAGTTCTCCAGGGGCTAGATCTGACAAAGATTCTTTTAATTTCGTAGTTAGTATGTTGTTTTCAATAAAATATTCGTTATTAGAGCGATTTATCTTCGCTATTAGGGCGATTACTTTCTTCGTTATTAGGGTGATTTTTTCTGCAATATTTCTATTGCTTTTATTTTTCTTTTTTGGTGTTGGATCTATAGATTTATCAAGTACGATGGCAATCTCCAGATATCAGATTTCTCAAATCGCCGGTCAAGATATTGGGCAAAATACTCCTGTTCAAATGGAGCATATCTTAATGAAGAAGAAGAAAAACAATCAAATGGTCGGGTTATCATCCATTGAAGACCATCCCGTCTCCGATTTAATCGGTCTTACCATGCTTGTCTTAGGTAGTTCTATCGATTTTCCTTCTCTTTTCCTTGTCGGATCTCTCGATTATGTACTACAACAAGTATGTTGTTCTTATTACTTTATAATTCTTGATGTGCTTGATCACTATGTAACCGTGATTTGACATTATTAATGCAAAATGAAGGTTTTTTATTAAAAAAAAATAAAAATAAAAAAATAAAATATGAATACTAACCTTATTAGGTAGTGATAATTAAACTATAATTACATTATTATTAGTGCCCATCAAACAAAGAACAAGAGTAAGATGGTGTTAGCTGGGTTGGAGACACCTAAATTTAAACCCTTTTTAATTAAATTTTCTTGACAAAATTAATTTTTTATTTTTCAGAAAAAATAATTAGCAAGCTGTGGATACCCCAAGTTCATTAGGACCTAATGGGCTTGACACATACTTAGTTGAGTTTACCCAATTGGGCTTGGGTCTAGACATTTTGGGTGTTTAAGAAGTAAGGGATGGCAATTATGTTAATAAGTGACCAAGAGGACACATGGCAACCCAAGAGTGAAAGGGAGTCTCTATAAATAGGATCCTAAAAAGATCATTAGGGAGGACTTTTGGAGAGAGAAAGATAAGACTACACATTTGAGAGAGAGAGAGAGAGGGAAATGAGATGAATCGGTACTACCTCTGAGACTCGGATCGGATTGAGAGTATTACCCTATTCACATTTGGCGACCACACCGGGAGACCGATTTCGAGTCCAGCGGAATGCAACCAGCGCTAGAAGCAATGAGCGCGCCTCAAAGGAAAGCAGAGCGAGTCCCCATACCAGGCGAGGATTTCGTTCTATGAGAGCATGAGCCAGTGGACAGTGATACCGACGATGCGCAAAGGATTGAAAAAATATCTGTAGGGATCGTGGACGCACCAGCAACATCGGCGCAGGGGGGCAAAGGAATCGCACCATTTGCCGCCAGTAACACAAAAGACACGAGTCTGGATGAAATGCGACAAGAATTCGCAACGCAGGCGAAAAAACAACAACATTTGATGACGCT
>JAJJMA010100864.1:0-15506 GCA_023529015.1 Papaver nudicaule
ATGCCCCAAGTCACCTCCACCGATGTCCGTCGCTCCACCGCCGAAACATCACTAGAAACACCACGGACTTCAAACCAGCCGTGAACTTAATATTAGCAAACACATCTCAACCAAATTCTCTTCTCTTCTTCTTTTGTATCATACATGTGGTGTAGTGTGCTTTTGCTCGTGTTTTTAGTTTGGTTTGTAACTAGTACTAGGCAGTCGGTGTGTGCTTGTGGAATCCTTTGCTAATTGCCATATCAAAAGTAAAAGGGTGATAGTTTTATTTTGTGAAGGGTAATTTGGTTGATTTAAGTATTAGAAAGTTTATTGTTTTAACTCTTAAGTAAAGTATTGAAATATAGAAGAAATATATGGATTTTCTTTGGTAATGAATTGTGTTACATCTTTTCTTTGTGGTGCAAATTGGGAATCAAATATTGCGGTTTTTTTCAATTGATTGATTTGAATATGAAGTTGGATGAAATATCATGCATTTGACTTAATACAGATTCTCTACTAGGGGAGTGATGTGAGGGAGTGGGACTTTCTTCACATGGGTTTCACGTGCCACTCTTTCATATTCTCTTCTCATATGTATGAATGTGTGTCTATAATCAATGTAATGTGTAAATGAGACATTGCATTATGTTAACCTTAATCAACCATGTTATTTAAGTACTCGTTCAATGATTTAATCAATTATTAATATGATCGGAATTCGACCCATTGCATTAATAGTTCCTTCTAATTCACTTGAAATCAAGTTTGAAACCCAAAATTGGGTGTCTTCTTGTTGTTCTAGCTGTTCGATTAGTTATAATATGCTTTTAAATTTAGAGTTGATTGGTCAAGTTTGCATTTGTGTTGTTTTTGATAGTCAATAATTCTCGATCAATTTTTGCTTTAGATTGAATCCAAAGCATTTGACACATATTTAATTGGACGAGTTGCATAATTATCCCTGGAATCGATAGATTCCCTCCGGTTCTTATGATTAGTTATGATATTGTTTAGACAAAATAATATCAGATAGATATGTTAAAAGTGGAAAAGTTAAGTCAGAGCGAGGATGATTTATTGGCGACATTGACTAAAGTCAATGGATTTTTTCTTTGTTGTCCGGTGAAATCAATCTTGATTTATTTGTTTCTATTTAGGTTTTCTGGTATCTGATAATTGGTGTTTAGTCAATTGTTAGGTTTTTTAGCTTCATTTTTTTCTTTTTTGCTTCTGTTTTTGGATCTGGGTTTTCATGGCTATGGTTGCTCGAGTTCGTCGATTGGAGTTTCAAAACCCTCTGGTAACGATTCTTTGAGTAAGGATTCTTCAGGTATCGGTGAAGGTAGTAAGAATTCTAAGGGAGTGAGGGTTTTTGGTATCCTCCAGTTTTTGGTACTATTGATTGGTCTCGCGTTTTTGGGAGAGATCAGGTGGAAACCATGAAATCTGACCCAATGAAATTTCGTGCTTCTAGTATTGTTAATGGTGAAAGAGTAATGGTGCTTGAAAAAATGAAGATGTAGAAGCAACTACAAAGCGTTGTGAGGGTTTGGTGGTTGGTTGTTTTATAGGTAAGAAGCTTCAATTTATGATGGTGAAGAAGTATCTTGAGAAGGCATGGAAATTGAAGGGAGATTTTTCAAATGACGGTACACGATGATTCTGTGTATGTTTTTGATTTTTTGAATGAAGAAGGTAGAGTCACTTCCCTTAAGCATGGTTTTATGCACATTGCTAGCAATTTTTTTCTACTTAGGGGATTGGTCTCCTATGATTGAGAGGGAGATTGCAGGGATGAAGACTTTACCAGTGTGGGTAAATTTGTTTAAGGTCCCCCATTCACTTATGTGTGGAACATATCTCTCTAGAGAATTCTGATATGATAGTATATGGTGTTTTACAGGAATCTACTTCCCATTATGATTCTGCTACTTATATGACTTTTGAGGAGCCAGAGAGTGGTGAAGTGGGTAGTCTTGATGAGGGGATTGGAGGTGTTAGAGCACATTTCAATCAGAAACCAGGTAATCAGACTAAGTCTGCTTTGAAGGTCACAGATAACAAGAAGTCTGGCAGGGGTTCCAGGAAAATCTATCCTCTCAATGATTAAGTTTGATGTTAGAACATTAGGGATATTAATGATCCCTTGAAGGAGAGTGAGGTTAGTAGTTATATTTTTGAAAATAGGTATTATTGAAACTCATGTGCAAGTTGTGCACAAGGATAGAATTAGGAGGAGAATTTGTCCTAAATGGGATTTTGTGGATGATTATATTCATAAAAATTCTAGTAGAATATGGGTTGGATGAACACTGAAATCATGAGGGTTTAAGTTCTTAAATGTTCTGCTCAGGCTATTTTTCTTGATGCTTTGCTCCCTGAAAATAAAAGATCTATGATGACTTTTGTTTATGGTGTTAATGATGTTGCTAGGAGGAGGTCTTTATGGGATGATATTTCTTCTTCTGCTTCTGTTAATGTTGTTCCTCGGATTATTCTTGGGGATTTTAACTCCGTTCCAGAGGTTATTGATAAGTCAAGTAGAGTTGAGATTCAAAATTTAGAATTTTCTGATTTTTGGGATTGTACTCAAGATGCTCACTTAGTTGATCTTTCTTTTACTGGATGCTTTTATACTCGAAGTAATAAACAACAAGGTAGTGATAGGGTCTCTAATAAGATTGATAAAGTTCTTGTTAATTTTCAGTGGGTGGCTGAGTTTTTGCACCCTGGTGTCTCTGACCACAGTCCTAGTGTGGTTACTTGTTTTGAAGGCAGATCCCATGGGCCTCCACCACTCAAGTTCTGTAATATTCTTACTGAAGACCCAGAGTTTTTGGCTATAGTGAGAAAGGAGTGGGCTATACCAGTTGGAGGAAACCCCATGCTGGTGTTGGTTACAAAATTGAAGAGAGTTAAGAAGAAGATGATTGAGTTGAGAAATAGGAAGTTTGGTAAACTTTCATACCAAACTTGGGCTGCTAAAAGATCTATGTTGGATATTCAAACTCGATTACAAAGTAATCCTTTTTGCAGTGTAACTGCTGGTTATGAAAGAGATGATGTCAGGGCTTATGCAAATCTTTCTAGGAAAGATGTTTCACTTGCAAAACAGAAGTCTAAGGTAACGTGAATGGAAGTGGGGGACTCAAATGTGAAATTTTTCCATAACTCCATCAAAGAAAGAAGATCTAAGAATTACATCTTACTTTGATATCTAGATCTGGTGAGGAACTTGAGGATGATAAATCAATTGCAGGGGAATGCATTGAGTTTTATGAGTCTTTATTCAATAATTCTTTGGATGCTGGTGATACTGAGAGGATTTAACAAGACACTCAGTTTGATAAGTTGCTAAAGTCTGAGGATGCAGAGAAGTTGGTTAGCCTTGTTAGTAGGGATGAAGTTGTTTTAGCTTTACCTTCTATAAATCCTAGTAAATCCCATGGGCCTAGTGGTTTTTCTAGTCTCTTCTTCAAGGCTGCTTGGGATATTGTAGGTATTGACTCTGTGAAGGCCATTATTATTTTTTTCAAAAAGGGGAAATTATTAAAGGAGGTGAGTAGTACCTTTATAACTCTTGTGGAAAAGTGTGATAATCCCTATGGAGCAAATGATTTCAGGCTAATCTCTTGTTTCAATGTCACCTATAAATGCATTGCGAAGATTATGTCTTTAAGAATGAAGAAGGTGATGAGTGGGATCATTGGTTTCAACCAATCTGCTTTCATTACTTGGAGGGTTATATATACAGGATAATGTGATGTTAGCTCATGATGTTAGCTCTGATTCTGTTAGTTGGGTTGTTGTGCTTATAGGGCTTGAAAAGTTTGGTTTTCCTAAGGAGTTTGTTCATTGGAACAAGATGTGCATTACTTCCTCTAGGTTCTCAATTAAGGTTAATGGATCCCCTTTTGTCTTTTTTGGAGCTAGTAGAGTTTTAAAGCATGGGTGTCCTTTTCCCCATACTTTTTTGTTATTGTTATGGAGTTTGGATCTCTTCTTCAACAACAGTGCATTAGAGTCTTTATGGTTTTCATCCTAGATGCAAGGTAGTGGGATTGACACATCTGTGCTTTGCAGATGATGTCATGGTTTTCTTCAAAGGCACACTAGCTGCTGCAAGTATTGTTCAACTTGCCCTACAGAAGTTTAGCATTTGTTCTGGTTTGGAGGTCAGTATCCAGAAAACTTCTTTATTCCATTCTAGCATTCATAGAGAGGTGTGAACGATATTTTATAGTGTTTTGGATGCTTTGAAGGTACCCTTCCTGTTAGATATTTAGGGGTCCCGTTGATTTCTACTCAACTCAATTATATTGATTGTTTTCCCCTCATTGCTAAACTTACTAAGAGAATGAAATCTTGGAAAGCTAAATTTCTAGTTTACTCTGAGAGATTGTTGATGATCAAAGTTGTCCCTAGAGGGATGGTATACTTCTGGTTTCATGTTTTGTCCTTCCCAAGAGTGCTACAAAAGAATTGACTTCTATTTTTCAGAATATTTCTTTGGGCAAGAAGTTCAATGATGTGGGATGGAAACATATTTTTCTTTATTTTTCTGAAGGTGGGATGGTGTGAGGAATTCAGAATATACAAACAGAGCTGCAAATCTTAGACATATTTGGGACTTAGTTTCTGGTATACAGACTATTTGGACTGCTTGGGTGACTCTTAACTTAGTCAAAAAGAAGGATTTTTGGACCAAGAAAGCTCCCCAAAAGTGCTCTTGGAGCTGGAGGAGGATTCTTGAATGTAGAGCAGATGCTAAGAAGTTTATGGGCTATCTTGGAAATGGAAAGAATACAAGGTTTTTGTGTGATTTTTGGCATCCTAAAGGCAGAATTTTGAACGGGGTTCTGTTGAACTAATACAAATTGTGAGTTATTTTAGATTACACCATGTGTTTGATTTCCTAAAGAAAGATGGATGACAGTTTCCTGATCTTGAGGTGTTTAATAAGGAGCTATGTACTCAGATCAGAGAGGTGGAGTTTGATATGGGAGAGGAGGTTAAGAAGATATGGAAGGCTAGTTGCTCAGGTGAGTTTTCAATGAAACACACTTATGCTGAGTTAAATGTTTCTAGACCTGATATGGAATGGAATAAACTTGTTTGGTTTAAGGGATTAATCCCTAAACATTATTTCATTGGGTGGCTCTCAATGCACATAAGACTTAAAACTAGAAGTAGATTAATGAAGTGGAAGGTTATAACTGATGCCAGGTGTTTGCTATGTAATGTTGCCAATTGAAGATGAGAACCATTTGTTCTGTGGATGCAGTTTTTCTTCTATATGGTCTAGCAGGGCATTTTGTTTAAAATGGGTATCTTTAGACCTTGCTTTGCTGATTGGAGTCTTGAGATGAAGTGGTGCTCTGAAAACTTTGTGGGTGAGGGTGTTGTAAACTCTATCAAGAAACTGGTCTGAATAGCTTCTTATACCACGTTTGGAATGAGAGAAATAGGAGGATCCATGCTGAAAAATCAAGGGATGTGGCTACTGTCAGTTTTCTAATTGTGGATGATGTTCGATTAAAAGTGGAAGCGAGCAATTTTACTGACTATGATACTCCTATTGTTAGATCTTTCTTGAGTAGATGGAATGTCTTTTGTCAGTTACATAAGAAGAAGATAGTTATGTGTAGATGACAATTTCCTAACCATAATGAGGTTATGGTAAACATTGATGGATCAAAGAGGGGTGATTCTGGAGGTTCCTCTGCCATTATAAGAGATTGCAAGGGTTTACCGTCTGCTGCTGCCATTGGAGGGACTGTGAGTTTGATGTCTTTAAACTACATTGAGCTGAATTGGGTATGAAGTTGGTCATTCAGAAGAATGAGAGTATGATCCATTTGAACACTGAATCAATGGCCGTGTATAACCTCTTAAAGAGTAAAAACAGTGTTTTACATCTTTGGAGAAGAATCTGTAAGCCGAGGAAGAACTTTCGAAGATTCAGAGTTGGGCATTTCTTCAGAATACACAAGCCTTGTTCATCCTTATCCTCCTTCAGAGCATCCTCTGCTATGCTTTTTGCGGTGAAACTGCAATATAGCTGTTCAAGTTGAAGATGTAGAGATCTGATCTCCATCATCATCCACGGGTAAAACCAATACGGAGTCAAAGACCTCAAACTTGTAAATAAGTTCAACATGGTTGTTGGCCATATCCTTGCAGTTGCCATTTCCTGTAATAAATTGTAAAGTTTCTTTTTGGGTCCAATCAGGTAAAGAAAAATAACCAATTAATATAGCCAGATATTCGGAAGGCAAAATGCAACGTACATGATGAATGCTGAAACACAATTCAACTTGGGGCCTCGTTGCGTTATTGTTCCTTCTTAAACGAAAATTAAATACAGGGGACAAATTTTGTAGAGGGTAAAATACCATCTGGACACGTGTCCGAATCAGGAAGAAGGAGTGGGATAGCGAGAAAGGACAGCGAAGTAGGGAATCGAACCTGGGAGGATCTCGTACACCAGTGAGTTGTCTTAATCGAATATTTGGAAAGATGTGTGCTAAGTGGGAAACAGTCAGAAAGGAAACGAAGAATGAAGGCTCGGCACCTGAAGTTCGTAATCCCTGACTAGTGGCTTCGAAGACAAAGCTACGGGGATATCAAGGGAGCTTCGAAAACATTTCGAAGGCCACCGACCTACTCGACAAACTCTGACACCACCACGATTGTGTATTTTGTCTGATTAACTGTGATCCACTTTCAAGATAGCCTATATAAGGCGAGCTCGGACTCCATTGGGAGGGTTGGAATTTTTGGGTAGGCTTGAGGCGTGTGAGTGGGATTAGGTTAGTATCTCCTCAGGTATCCAACCGTAATTTCTATGTAGCATGTAGCCAGAAATACAAGTTTAATGATTATTATGATGTTCTCTTTGATTATGCACACATGAGTTGGTCTCGACACAGTTTATTTAATCTCGTAATCATCTTTGTTACAAGCAATGTACCGTAAATCATCATTTGGAATGTATGAACTTCATGGTTGTTTAGTGTAAAGTCTCTATGCAGATTTTATACCAACACAGTTTGGCGCTAGAAACGGGGACTGATTAAAAAAACTTAGGTTTGCCTGTGATTTTTGTGGTTTTCAAATTTTTTAGGAAAATTTTTCCTAGGGCTTTTAAGATTTTCTTTTATCTCACTATTCTTTACTTTTTATAAGCTCCACCACCTTTGGGGTCTAAAGATCTTAAGCTTTAGTATGCTCAAGGGTTTTGAGCAAATCATCAATGTAATAAGATCAATGTTCCTTCAAGGAATCTAAGTTTTGAAACACAGAGATCTTATCAAGAGTATAAAAGTTTTACAAAAGAAGTGCAAAAGAATTTTGATAAAATCTCGAGGAAAATGGGTTATCGATTCAGAATCTGTTATTTAAATTTCCAGCAAATACTCTTAGCATCTCATATACGATCCATGCTGCATAAATTAGTTTAGGGTTACTTTAGGGTTTTTTCTACCAAATCTATACCGGGAAAGTAGTCTTGTAAATTTCAGATCTACCGGCTTCAATTCCGAGAAAAGTCAGGACAGGATTACCAGAACCTCCATATTTGGAAGGCAGATCTGGACAAACCAAAACGGTAAAAGGGAATGGTCATAAAAGGATCTTTAGGTCAGAAACCAAATTGGATTGCATGAAACAAGACAAACCTTATAGTACAGTTAGATGTATCGTACATGTCAGACTATTAGAGCACAACTATAACTGTGGACCTCACTTGTCGGCTGCATCTTGTAGGGTCGCTTTCATAAGTAAGGACGCTGAGGCAACATATCAAAATGGAATCACGAGCTGGAGTTACGCTACAAACTATCTATTACAACTCGGTGGTACATTCGAGAAAAAACATCAGCTCGCGAAGTGACATAACGGGAAGAATCTACAAAAGAGACAAAGATGGAAAAGAAATAATGATAGTTGAGAAGGCAAGGAAATTCGAACCCTGGCAGCACACCAGTATTTTTCTCAGCAGACGATCTTCCCGACGACGGTTCGAGCAACACTCCTTATGTGATAAATGCAATCGTAAACGGAGAGTCATTATCAAAAATATTGATTGATCCATGAAGTTCTGTCGATGTTCTCTTCGGAGTGGCCTACATGCAATTCTTCAAAGATACCCCGCTGATAGCATCCGACTACACAATCTATGGATTCAATGGCAGAGCTTCGAAGCCTAAAGGAGACGTATCGTTGCCGATTTACGTAGGCTCAATGACGTTGCAAACCACATTCTGTGTTCTAAACATCGAGTCACCCTATAATGCTATATTGGGACGACCATGGTTGCACAAAATCCTGAGGGTGGCCTCGACACTGCATCAAAAACTCAGATTCCCAACTCCTTTGGGCTTGGGCGAAATCAAGGGAGAAATCATGGAGTCGAAAGCGTGTCACGGGAAGGATATCGAGCAGCGAAGATATGCGAGGCGTAATCGAAGGAAGAGACGAATACAGCAAAAGGTGGAAATGATCGAAAAGGAAATCAACCAAGTAATCAAGGGAGACAGCGAGGCAATCACAAAAGAAGCTCCGAAGGACCCCATCCCAATGAACGAGGAAACACCGAACTTTACCCCAACAGAGCCTACCGAGGACGTAAACATTGGAACCATCGAGGAGCCGAAAATCGTGAAAATTGGAACATTAATGGGAGAAGAAAAACGTGCGGAGTTGGAAAGCTTGCTAAAAGAATATGCAGACGTATTTGCTTGGAGACCCAAGCTTAGCATGTCACCATTTGGACATAAACCCCTCGGTACAACCATTCAACCAAAGGCCAAGGAAGCTTGCAGATGTATATCAGGAGGCAGTGGAGTCTGAGCTCAGCAAGATGATTGCGACATGAATTATCAAGAAAATCCAATATGCGTATTGGATCTCGAATATGGTCATAGTTCCGAAGAAAAACAAAGGAGTACGAATCTGCATCGATTTCAACAATTTGAATAAAACATGCCCCAAGGACCCACACCCACTGTAGGGGGTAAAACCCCTCGGAGCACGTGTCTCGCACCCAATAAGCCAAACCACATCGAGAGGATCGACAGCGAGATCTCGGACTAGACCAAAGGAGAAGGAGGTCGCAGACGAGCGAAGTGAAGACTCGAAAGGAAAGGATTCGGACCATGTCAAAAGGACCGAAGCCCCAGAATCAGCCTCGGAGCGCCAGCGAATAAACCGCCTTACTCGACAGGGACTGACATCACCACGATTGAGTCGTTTGTCTTCATTAGCTGTAAACCACCCAAGCTCGGCCTATATAAGGCGAGCTTGGAAAACATTGTAAGGGTTGGATTCTTTTTGGGTTGAGCCTAAGCAGCAAGAGAGAGATTAGGTCTGTATCTCCTCTGGTTCCTTAGGGTTATATTCATGTAATCACAACATCGCAATATATACAAATCTTCATACATTTAGTCTCTGCTATTATATGTTTTCAGTCTTCACTTACTGTTTGATTACCTTCGGTACTGTTCTTGGTGTCCTTCGCACCATTGAATCACAACTAAACTACTGTATGTATGAGTAGATCTGATGGATATGGCTCCTGGAGTACCTATGCAGATTTTCTACTCGTACACCCACTTCCAAGCATAGACCAGATGGTGGATGCAACAGCAGGCCATGAGTTGCTAAGCTTCATGGATGGCTACTCTGGATATAATCAAATCCCTCTAACAGAAGAAGATCAAAAATACACAACATTCATAACTTCCAACGGGTTATTCTGTTACACTAGAATGTCGTTCGGATTAAAGAACGTCGGTGCCACGTACCAGAAAGCAATGTAGAATATCTTTCGTCCTTGGCTAAAGAAGACTGTAGAAGCTTACGTGGATGATATGCTAGTAAAAAGCAAGAAGGCAGCAACTCACGTGGGAGATTTACGAGAGAAACTAGAGAAGATGCGCCAAATCAATATGAAAAATTAATCCATCAAAATGCATCTTCGGAGTTACCTCGGGAAAGTTCTTAGGTTATGTCGTTACGAAAACTGGTATTGAAGCAGACCCACTGAAGGTACAAGCAATCCAAGAAATGCCGTCACCAACAACGATAAAAGATGTACAAGCATTAAATGGAAGGTTAGCAGCCCTTAACAGATTCATTGCTCGATCCTCGGATAGATGTACAAATTTCTTTAACATTCTGAAAAACGGGGGAAAATTCGTATGGACAGATGAGAGAGAAGCCGCATTTCAAGGAATCAAAAATTACCTAGCAAGTTTACCATTTCTACAATGTCCAGAAAAAGATGAAGACTTGAGACTTTAAGTTGCAGCCAACTCGGACACTATTAGTGCAGTGCCCGTAACCACTAGAGAGGAAGAAAAGCCGGTATACTACATCAGCAGGACCAAAGTAGTTAATATCATGTATCGGTATCGTATCGGCTAAGGACGATACACCTATACAAAAGATATTATCGGATATAATCGGAGATACATAAACAACCTCACAATTTCAATTATTCCAAGTTTATCAATGTATTATACTGCTCACTGGTTTAAGTACTGTCACAAGATTATTAATGATGAATGTAAAAGGTATATGATATCAAAATCTAAAATTAGTAACTAAATAACACCGTCTAATCCGCTACAGCTAGGATGATCAATAAATAATTAAGTAGGACGATATAATTTAAGTTTAAGACTTAGAAGCATTAATATTTAAGATGAAGAGTTTAGTTTTACTTCTTACCAACTGACGCTTCAAGAGACAAAGGAGACTAACAACAAAATACAAAGATGGCTAGGGTATTTAGAAAAAAATTATTTACAAATTAACCCTTGTTGATTTTATCCATGTATCGGTCACATTGATATATCGGTTTGTATCGGGCGATACAAACGATTTTATCGGTTGATCTTTGTATCAGCGATATTTTGGGTATCGTATAGGTCCAAGGCCGATACATGATATATCGGGATAATATCGGCCGACACAAACGATATTAACTACATTGAGCAGGACCCTCTTTCCGGCCGAGAAAAACTGCACCAAGTTAGAGCAACTCATACTCGCATTGGTGGTAGCAACCCAAAAGCTTCGAACATACTTCCAGGCTCATCAAATCATCGTACTAACTAAAACACCAATTGAATATGTTCTTAAAAACATTCAGGCAGCTGGAAGAATTGCAAAGTGGAATGCTCAAATAGGCCAATATGACGTGGTCTATGAAATTCGAACGACATTAAAGTCGCAAATCATAGCTGACTTTTTAGCTGAATTCCCTATCGAAGAAGATTACGAAGAAGAGCCAATGCTGGGAATTGAGGAAAAGGATGGACCGTTAGACCTCCTAGAGCAATGTCACCTCTTGCGTTGGGAAGTATTTATTGATTGATCAGTAAATGACGATGGTCGGGGAGTTGGAATAGTCTTCACTTCGACAGAAGGAAAGCGAACAGTATATGCACTCTGATTGGAATTCGGGGCAATACGAGACACAATACGAGGCAATGATCCACACTTTAAAACATATGATAGAAATGGAAATCCAAGAGGCGAGGATAACAACAGACTCTCACCTCGTAGTTAGACAGCTCGATGGCAGTTACCATTCAAATGATTCATTATCAAAATACAAGAAATTTGCAAGGAGATTAATGGCAAAGATTTCACACCTAAAAATTCGCACATATGCAGGAAGGATAACAGACATGCGGGCACTCTGGCATTTATTGCCTCAAAAATGACAGACCCAGACGTCTTCTCTATCGAGATTGGAAGAGTAAGGAAATCATCTATAGAGGACATAAGGGAGGAACTCGTAATTGCAATCCAATACGAAGTCGAAGACTGGAGGGTACCAATAAGAAAATATTTGGAGACCAAAGAATTACCCAGAAACCAACTCGAAGCACATAAAATAATAGGTATATCAGCAAATTCGAGAATCCTAGATGGAGTTTTATATCGGCAGTCATTCTTGGGTCCACTTGTAGGGGTATTAAACTGGCAAGACACTTGTCAGCATCAGAAGAAGGAAGCATCATAACATCAAGAAAAGTACGAAGCACCAGATAACCACGAGACATTATCTCTGCAGCCACCCTACGAAGCGAGAAGGGAAAGGGAGATAAGAAGAGAAGAAGGTCCCGAAAGAAGAAGACGAGGAAAAAGTATCATTCTCGGAACCTGTAGGGGGTAAAACCGTCGGACCACGTGTCTCGCATCCAGGGAAAATAGCCATACCGAGAGAGCAACACCGAGGAGAGCGGCAGCGACGCCTCGGTCCGACAAAGGAGGTGAAGCTACACATGAACGAAGTAAAGAACTCGGCGTGAAAGGGTTTGGACCACGTCAAAGGACCGAAGCCCAGAATTCAACCTCGGAGCCTAAACCGCCTTACTCGACAGAAACTGACACCACCACGATTGAGTCTTTTGTCTTTATTAGCTGTAAACCACCCAAGCTCGGCCTATATAAGGCGAGCTTGGAAAACGTTGTAAGGGTTGGATTCTTGTTTGGTTGAGCCTAAGTAGCAAGTAGGAGATTAAGTTTGTGATCTCCTCTGGTTCCTTAGGGTTTTATTCATGTAATCTCAGCATCATCAATACACAGAAAGTCTTCTTATATTTTACCTTTATTATTTGAATATGGTCTTTAATGGCTATTCACTGCACCTTCGGTGCTGTTCTTATGGTCTTCGTACCATCGATTCTCATCTAAATACTGTATGTGCGAGTAGATCTGATGGCTATGGTATCCTGAGTACCTATGCAGATTTTCAACTCGTACAGAACCATCTCGGAAGGATCACCGACCTACCCGACAACCCCTGACACCTACGGTCGTGTATGTTGTCCTATTAGCTGTCATCTACTACTCGGTTAGGTCTATATAAGGCGAGCTCGAGCTCATTTGAGCGGTGACAGAGGAAGTAGGCTTAGCTGAGGCAGGAGCAGCAGCTGAGGCAACAACAACGGTTACAACGTTGTAGGAAGCCGAGGCAGTCGCATTCGTCCCTTGAGAAATTTCCGTAGGTTTAGAAAGATCAGCGATATTCAAAACAGGTTGTTCTCCGATAGGACAAGCTTTCGCACCTTCGGCCGAAGAACCCGCCTCCTTTACATTTTCAGTCTTAAAAGGCACCTTGGATGCACTCTTCCTATTGCACTTCTTTGAAACTTTCTTCGGAACTTTCTTCGCTGGACCAAAGTCGTAATTTATACAAACAGGATCCGGGTCCAAGCTTTTAGTACCCATAGTTTTGCCCTGCATAAGAAGAACTGTTTTTCTCAGGAAACAAACAAAGGCAAGTATTAATACTCCAAATAAAACATTTTGGCTGAGTAGTGTTTGTTACCTGATCCTTAGTTTTCTTCTTCTGCTTGGGCACGCTTCGGAATGGTCAAAGCACTTGAGGAGACACCCTTCCTCTTCATCAAAGCCTTTCGAGACAACTCTTTTTCTTCATCAGAAAAATGGATGGTAAAAAGATGTTGAGTCGAGAAGCAATGACCAAACTCAAAATCCTTCTGAGGGAAGTAATTCTTCTAGTCCTTCCACCCCCGAAGAACGGGACCAGTAAATAGCACGGGCTCTGAGATCCAATCCCCATCTACAGAATAATTGGGAAACCCGGGAGAAAGGTTCTCCTTACTCACTACAGGTCTAAAACAAACTCCCCAAGGGGCCACCTCATTATCCAGAGTAAGGTAGGGCTCGAAGTGTTCGAAGAACCGAGCAGCAGTAAAAAAGTCTTTTGCTACAAAATAGATTATGGAGTTATCATCGGAACAGGTAACCCAATGATTGATCAACTGAATAAGTAAACTGCATGATTCCTCGAGGCGAAGGCATCGAGCAAAGAATATCTAAAAGCAGAGGGTTGTCAGGACGATATAACGGTGGGAATAACCCTGCGAGCATCTGATGAGAGGTGACTAGAAGATTTTCATCGCCACATTTATTCACCTTGACAAGTTCAGGGGTCAGTCGACCACACGAAGAATGTACAACCTTTATTCCAAAGGAGTCAGTTTTAAAGCCTAATTATCTCATTTGAGAAGTAAGAGTGTCGATGGTAGTAGGGGAAGCCATGAAAAGAAAAATAAAAGCAAAAATAAGAAGAACGGAAGCCCAGCCGAAATCGGAGTTGCAGCGGCAGGAAAACTTACAATCCGGCAAAAAGAAGCAGAAGTTTGAAAACAACCACCTTTTGGAACCACCAGGTAATAATAAAAGATGGGTACCAGTGGATTTTGTGTAAAGGTCTCAGAATCTAACTCAAAAATCAAACCTTTAAAAAGAAGAAAAAGTCGAAGTTGAAGAAGAAGAAGAGTTCGAAAAAAAACTAAAGTGTTTTAGAGGGAGAAAGCGAAGCATAAATATGAAGGGGAGAGCAACCGGCGCTATAAGTTAAAGGTAAAAAAGGTGGCTGAAATCTCGGGAATACGCAAGAGGTGTCACGATAACATCACGTCTGGAAGGGAGTAGGACACGTGTAACGTACGAGGTATCAAGGGCGAGATTTCCTTCCCGAGCATCATCGATGCTAGGATAGGAAAGAGGCAAAATGTAGGGTTATAAAACTGGCAAGACACGTGTCAGCATCAGAAGGAGGAAACATCATAACATCAAGAGAAGTACGAAGCACCAGATAACCACGAGACATTATCTGGCAGCCGCCCAAAGAAGCAAGAAGTGAAAGAGAGCTAAGAATATAAGAAGGTCCCGAAAGAAGAAGACGAGGAAAAAGTAGCATTCTCGGAACCATCTCGGAAGGATCACCGACCTACCCGAAAACCCCTGACACCCACGATCGTGTATGTTGTCATAATAGCTGTCACACTACTCGATTAGGCCTATATAAGGCGAGCTCATTTGTAAAGGATGGATTTTTGTTAAGTGTAGAGTTACCTTGGGAGAAAAAGTCTAGGTTAGTATTCCTTCCTTGAGGCTTACAGAAATGTCTAATGATGTATGATCAGAGTTATGCCATTTATATTTATGAATACCAAGCCTTATTTTACTGTCCATGGTTACCCTATCTTTGTGTGGTTTGTTTAGTCCTCTCATATGGTATACTCGTTCTTGAGGTATACTAAATCATGTGGTTTCGATGATTTTCCTCATGGTTGTGGAGTACAAAGTCCCTGAGAAGATTTTGTACACACAGAACTCATAGTGGAGCAAGAGCCCTAGCTCAGAGAACCAAAGCCCAAGGATATTACTGGCCCTACATGCATGCCGACACAAAATACATATCTCGAAGGTGTGACCCTTGTCAAATATTTGCCAAAAGAATCCACGCACCCGCAAGAAACCTAAACTCGGTGTTAAGTCCATGACCTTTCGCTAAGTGGGGGGTCGACATCATGGGACCATTCATTCCAGGAACAGGACAACGAAAATACATTATCGTGGCAACTGATTACTTCTCGAAATGGATCGAAGCTAAAGCTCTAAAGAATCACACAGGCCGAGATGTGTTCACCTTCTTTTGGGAAAATATATTTTGTCGATTCGGAGTCCCT
>JAJJMA010100864.1:25506-62454 GCA_023529015.1 Papaver nudicaule
CGCTCATCCGCTCCTTTCTATGCTTCGCTGATTCTTCCTTTCTCCTTTATCCGTTGGTCTCTTAGTTAAGTGTTTCGCCCATAACTTTCGCCAATGATTTCATACTTCTCTCAAGTGATCTCTTTGGTATACATTCACCCTTAGGATGCTATTATTAGGCGAAGGCATTTTCTACCCTTACATTTTGCCTCTTTCATCTCCAAGATCTTTGATCGCCGGGGGTGAAATTACTTCATTCGCCGAAAATGCCGCTCCCACGTTCTCCACTTCTGCTTCAGTTTGCCAAACGTCCCTCATGCGCTAACTTGCTTTATGACCTGTAACCGCTCACGTCAGTTGGCTTCCTTTTCTTCATCCTATAAATACCAACATTTTCTCTTTCTTCCCTTCATCTTCTTCATAACACAGAAATTCCAGAGCTCTCCTTCTTCAAACCCTAAACCCTTGCTGCTGCTACATCTCTTCCTGATTCAAAGCTTTTTTCGGTCCTAAACTCGTACGTCATCCCCATTTTCTCTTTAACTTTCTTTCCTCCATCTTCTCTCTGCATCAGATCCTAATCTTGCCATTTTTTCTTTTTTCTAGTTCTGCTTCTTCCTCTTTTCCGACTGTACTGGTTACTCCGGTTAACCACCATCTTCCCTGCAACTGTTTTCGTCATCATCTCCGTTCATATGGCTTCTTCTTCCCAAAGCTCTTCTCGCGCAAAACCTACCACTCCAACAATTGGTTCGCCGACTACTGAAACTGAATCTCCTCATTCTCCTGCCGCTACCAAAATTGCTCCGCGACCATCCTGGAAGAAATGGCCTGAGTACTGCGCCTATGACAAGATTTTCATCCAACCCTTGACTTTGACTACGTTTAAAGACTGTAAGAAAGCTTCTACTCCCACTACTCTCGAAGATCTCCGCTTGGATGGTCAACACGCCGAGAAAGCCATGACGGCGTATGGTACTATTAAAGTTGGTCTGCGATTTCCGCTGTACGATCCCGCCGACACATTTATGTGTGATTTTTTTGTGGCGATAAAGAAGAGTCCTTTCCAACTCACAGCAAACGCCATTCGTATTCTAGTGGAATGGAAGCTTCGCCGAAGCAATCAGACTAATTATCCGGAATTATTCGTAGAAGGCCTATTTCCTCCTGAAGCGTATACAGTTGAAAATTTCTTGGAGCAGTACGACGTCCTTCCTTCGGCAGTTAGGGGTGAGCCTTGGGCCTATCGCTTTGTTACCAAGCGAACCTTGAAGGCACATGAAGTTATGCTTGGTGCTGTTGATAACAAAGAAGTCACTGGCACTACTACAGCGAGAAAAAGTACTGAAGGTGGCTGGTCCAATCTGCCTTGTTGGTTAGAAGGCCCCTGGCTGCTGGGATGGCTAGACGAGGCAAAGACGATTAAGCGAATAGACTTTCCTGAAGAACACAAGCATTTTAAAGATCATGATTTCCTCCAAGTGAACTGGGATGAGCAGGATCAGTATCGTGATACTGACGGGAAAATTCATATGGATCCAAAAGGCAACTGGCTGCTATTGCCCACCGCTGTCAAGAAGTCCAACACTACCAGGAAAAGGAAATCGTCAGGGACAAAAGCTGGAGAGTCTACAACCCAGGTAATGAACATTTTCCTGTCTTAGAATATATATCTATATTCGTTAGAATTTATTTACAAAAGGCACAGCGAAAGATCTGGCAACAAACATATTAAGTTTTTACTTATTTTAAAAATGTAAACATATATTTTTAAAATATATATCTATATTTGCCTATGTTTGTTTCTAGATCTGACAATTGTGCCTTTGTTCACAGAATGCCCCTGCCTTGACTCCTCGAGAAGAACTTCGCCAACAAATGAAAAAGCTCAAAGTGAATCCCCCTGATTCTTCTTCACTCGCCGACACACTGCATCAGCAACCTGCCACCGTGTTGCCTCAGCCAGTTTCTACTCGGCCGAAGGGTACTGCCTCTGTCTCAACAAAACCTCTTTCTAAAAAGCTCTCAATTCTTCTTAAGGATAAGGCTACTCCAGCTAGTAACCTTGAAACCATCTCCGAAGGGAAAGATGGTGATGTGATAATGACTGATCAAGATCACGAAGAAACCCAGTTTGAGCGGGATTCTAATGCCTCTGCTATAGACCTTGGCGAAAGTATCGCAAACCTCCAGCAGTCTCTTGCTACCAATGTTACTTTGACCAGTCCAGTCGGTGGGGCTGAGGTATCTGGTACTTCTCATGCTGCCCTTACAAACTTGCATAAGATGCCTCTTGGCGATAAACCTCCTCGATTTCCTAGAAGAGGGAGTACTGGCGAGGTAGTTAACAGGCTCGCCGATTCTTTCTCTAAACTGCTCAAGCTTGAGGAAAAGGATAACTTTGACTCTCTTTATTGTGAAGCTATGATGAAGTACTCTACAACTGGTTTTGCTCATACTAAGGATTTATCTTCCGTAGCTCATGACTTGACTCCCCAAGAGCATTTTACTATGGCTGCCATGGTGACTATTCTTCTTAACATTTCTTTCTTCGCTTGCATATATACTTTTGCTTTACCGACTGTTTTTCTTCCTTAGGGATTTCAACACTGCCTGAGTCTTATTGACACCTTCGAGGCACATAGCGATAGGATTGGTTTTCTGGATCGTGAAAACAAAGATCTTGACCGCCAACTCAAAGGAAGCCAGTTTCACCAAGTTGCATGATGCATATATCAAGGATGCGAACGAGCGCGACGAGATGAAAGGTAAGCCTACCTTGGCCCTTTGTTATTTTGAATTGTCAAATTTTCTTCGTGTTTTTAGCTTTCGCCGAGACCCTTAGACCTTGCCCCTTCTAAGGTCGTCGACATCATTCTGACACCCGACTGAAGCGAGTTGAAACCGAGATAGATAACTTGGCGGATGCTAATGCTAGGCAGTGCAATTTTTTGTTTGGTAAGGCTAAGGACATTAAGTGGTACCGCCGAGAGCTAGATTATGTTAGCGATCTTAATGTTAACCTTGATCATCTTCTCAAAGCTACCCAAGCCAACGTGAAGTGGATTGAGAGTGAACGCGATAATGCTCGCCGGCTGGCCGAGCTTTATCGCAAGCAGAAAAAAACTGCCTTCGTGGAGCATACTCGAGCAAGTTCATTATTCCAGATGAAGAAAGCGAGAGCTGACAGACTTTCCTCGCGCTTAAATCTTGTCACCTCTGAAAGAGATTCCGCCCAACAGGAAATTCAAAGATGGAAAGATTTTGCCAAGATTCATGGTGATAGAGATATACAACTTAATGACCAATTAATGTCTCAACTTCAGCAAGTGGCAAGCGTCTCAGGCTCATCCATGAATGCCAAGTTTGAGTATCACCTACATCTCCTTAGAGAAGCCCAAACGGGTGCTTGTAGGCACGTGAGCGAGCTAGAAGGTAGATTTCTAGGATGCTTTTCGCTAGAATTTACCATTGCCTCATTCCTAATCTTTATCTTGTCCTTCTCAGAACGAATCAAACAGTTGGAAGGCGAGCCGGAAAAGCAAAAGAAAGTTGTCGAGGATCATCAACTTTGTACTGATAAGATTTCTGACCTTGCTGAGAAACTCATTCATCACAATGGTTGTGAGGAAAAACTAAACCAGGCTTTAGAGCAGCATCGCCAATGTCCCAATAAGATTGCCGAGTTGAACCTCAAACTTCAAGATCATCAAAAGTGTGAGGAGAATACCAAAGATCTTGAAGGTAAAGTTGAATACTTGGGAAAAATTCGCGATGAACTGAAAGCCGATTTGAGTAAGTCCAGAAAGATCTAAGGGATCAGGAGACTAAACACAACCTCCATCTGCTTGAGCTTGACTTCGTCGGCGTACAAGATTTTGTGAACGACGAATATCCCAAACTTGGTCTGAAGATTCCTGCCAAGTATGCTCTTACTCCAGAGCCTACTGCCGAGAGGGAAGTCGTCAACTGCAAAAAAGATGACGGCGAGGGATCTGGACCCGACGAAGAAAATACTGAAGACACAAGCGAAGAGGTGGATGAGGAGGAGGAACAAGAACACGAAGAAGAAAGCGAAGAAGAAAAAGAAGATGATGAAGAAGAAACCGAAGAAGATGAGGAAAAAGAAGATGATAAGGTGAAAGGCGACGAGAAAGAAGGTGAAGAGGAAACGGGGAAAGAGGGAGATAATTATCTTCTCAAGGTTTTTCCTTGGTTATTTTAAGATCCTGCTAATGTTTCCTTAACTATTTTCCTTGAATTTTTTCCTTAGAATTTTGTAGTGGACTGTACCACTGCTATTTTGAGCAATGTAAAATTTTCCCTTTTATGTGAATCTTCTGTTCTGAAATGTGCTACTCTTCATATTTACTGTTAAAGACTTGTCCTGTTATTGAATGAAGTACAGTGCTTGTACAACCAACAATTGCACATTGCGCCTAGGGTAGCACCCTCAGCCGCAATAGTTAATTGTGCCCATCGGCGATCCTATTATAAGTGTTTGGGTCGCCTAGTAGGCTAACTACACGATGACTCTCGCCAGGTGATGCTACATTATGGCTTTCGCCGTATGGTCTTATTCGCCAAACACTTACAGATCAACAAGCAACGCGACTGGTCTTACAGCTAGCCTGGGTCGGTCTTACCATACAAGGGGGTTGTTCACTCAATAAAACAGGCAAGCTTTCATGCTTCTTGGGGAGAGCCTTTTAACTCAAGCTGATTATATTAATTCATGACATCATGCCTTTATAGATGGCGTTTGGCCTTAATACCTGATCAAGGTTTTTGTATACAACATTTTGCCTCGGTAGATGGCTTTGTAGCCTTGGCATTTTTGCCTCAGTAGATGGCTTTGTAGCCTTGGCATTTTTGCCTCAGTATATCTTACTTTGTTATTTTGGCGAAGCCATTTGGCTTTGTGTATTGGCGTGATGAGAATATCTAGCGGAAAATTAAATGACACGATAATTTGTTAACGGGGTTCGGCGCATAATAACAAACCTACGTCCCCGGATCTTATTCGTTGTTGTTTTACATAAGCTAATAAGATTTCTTGGGTATTATGCCCGCCCAAGACTTCAGATTTTTACATTGTTTCTTTTAAGGATAATACTTCTTGATGAACTTGGCATTCCAAGGATGCTCTAGCTCTACGCCATGTTCATCAACCAGCACGTATGCTCCGCTCCCCGCTGCTCTTTTTACCACGTACGGGCCTTCCCATATTGGTTCCAACTTTCTGCATCATTTTCGCTGTGAAGAGGGAATTTTTCGCAAGACCAACTCGCCAGGTTGGTATTCTCTGGGATGACTCGCTTGTTGTATTCACGAGAAAGTCGCCGATGATAGTTCTCCATGTGTGTAAGGGCGATCAACCGTTGTTCTTCTAAATCATCAAGCTTTGCAAGAATCAAATCTGTGTTTAGGTTCTTCTCCCAAGCTTCATGCTTTGTTGTCGGCAAAATTACTTCAGAGGGAAGTACTGCCTCAGCGCCGAAGGTAAGTAGGAAGGGGGATGCCCCAGTTGCTTCTCTAACTGTGGTCCTGTAAGACCATAGAACATTGTGTAAATGTTCACACCATGCTCTCTTGTGAGGCTCTACCCTCTTTTTCAACCCCATTCCAATAGTCTTGTTTGTAGCTTCCGCCTGCCCATTACTCTGTGGGTACAATGGAGTCGATTTTCCCAGCTAAACACTGTAAGTAACGAGTAATTTTCTAATAGTATCGCCCACAAGCTCTTTTCCATTGTCAGTGCAGATTTCCGCCGGTACACCGAACCTGCAAAATATATTCTCCCAGATGAACGTGAATACCTCTTGCCCTGTCTTCTTCTTTATGGCTTTAGCTTCACACCACTTAGTGAAATAATCAGTTGCTACAATGATGTATTTCCGCTGCCCCGAGCCTGGAGTAAGCGGTCCGATGATGTCAATGCCCCATTTGGCGAAAGGCCATGGGCTCAAAACTGAGTTTAATGATGTTGTTGGCGCCTTGATTCTTCTTCCATACAGCTGACATTTCTTGCACCGGCGAGCATATTCTTTAGCATCACTATTCATCCAAGGCCAATAATATCCTTGCATCCTTACTTTCAGAGCTAGAGCTCGCTGGCCACCATGATTTCCGCAATCTCCTTCATGGATTGACTCTAGTAATTTCTTGCCTTCTTCTCTCGATACACATCTCAGCAACGGCACAAAGAATGACCGGTGATACAGTATTCCATCTCGAAGTTCGTAATTCGCCGATCTACTAATGACTTGGTGAGATAAGATCTGCTTCCTGGCAAAGTGAGTCGATCAGATAATATCGTATCGGTGTTCTCCAATCTGTTTCCGCTGATTCTTCTGCGTCTGTTACCAACACTTCTCTTTGTTCTCGTTCTTCCACAGAGGATTGCCTCACTCTCTCAATAGCTATTGAAGTAATATCAGGATTTGTCATCATTGATGAGATAAAAGCCAAGGCATCGGCATGCCTATTATCCTTTATGCAGATGTGGCGAAACTTGATACCAGGAATCTCCTGAGCGTACTCCCTAGCGAGTTTAAGGTACTTCTGCAGAGAAGCATCTGATGCCTGGTAGCGTCCAGAAATTTGTCGAATCACCAGTTGAGAGTCACTCGTTAATCTTACATCGCTGGTACCCATTTCAATAAGTAACCTCATAGCATGTATGACTGCTTCGTATTCCGCCTCGTTATTTGTCGCCGGGAATTCCAGCCTTAGCGAGTGTACTATTCTGGCTCCTTTCGGCGAAGTAAAAACAATTCTTATTCCTTTTCCTTATTTATTTGACGAGCCATCAACATATACTTCCCATCCAGTAGGGCTGCATTTTAATAGATCTGGCATCTCATTTTCTTGCTCGTCTAGCGAAAAGGGGATATCTTCTATTTCTTCCTCTTCTTTAATTGGGAAGTCGGCGAGAAAGTCTGCAATGACTTGAGATCGTTGTGCTGTGCGTATTTCATATTGAACGCCGAACTGCTCAATTTGTGTGTTCCATTTGGCAATTCGCCCTACCCGCTGGGAGTGTGCAGAATCGACTTTATAGGAGTCTTAGTTAGCACAACGATGGGGTGCGCATGAAAGTAGGGGCGCAACCGCTGAGATGCGAAAACTAATGCCAAGATTAATTGCTCAATTTTAGTATAATTCTTTTCTGCTCCTTGCAATGTTCTACTAATATAATAAATAGGCGTCTCTCCTCCTTTGGTCCTTACAAGTACATCACTGATGGCGAATGGTGTAGCAGCGAGATAAACTCTAAGTTCTTCGCCATGCTCAGGGGGTTGAATTACTGGAAGAGTAGCGAGGTACTTTTTAATACCTTGGAAGGCAGATTCATGTGCCTCAGTCCAGTTAAACTTTTCGCCCTTCTTCAATGTTTGAAAGAACAATTTGCATTTATCAGAGAATCTGGAGATGAATCTGTTAAGCGACGCCAGAGTTCCATTGAGTCGCATAACATCCTTTATTGTCACTGGCGAAGGCATATCTATGATTGCCTGGATCTTTGCTTGATCGTCTTCTACACCTTTCTTTGTGACGACATACCCTAAGAATTTTCCTGAAGTCACGCCAAAAACGCATTTCGCCGGGTTTATTTTCAACTTGGTGATACGCATGTGATCAATATCTAACCTTTGGGTCAATATCTAGTTTATGACAAGCTATTGCTGGGTCAATGCCTGGCATTTCATTCATTCCCCAAGCGAAGACATCAATATATTCCTTGAGCAGCGCCCGTAGCTTCGCCGATTCATCTTCATTTAGCAGAGTGCCAATCTTCACCATTTTTGGATCATTTCCCTTCGCCGATATTTATATCTCTGGTAGGTTCCACCGCTGTAAAATGTAGTTCAGGCTCTCCCATCGGCGATGGTTCCTTTAATTGCTATCATGTTTTTTCATCAAGCTTCGCCGAATCTTCTACTGAGTTTACTGAATGCATGTATTTTGTCGGGTCAGCGATGAAGTCTTGAATTTCTTGTTCTTTTAAGGCTTCTTTGCCTTACTTCTTCCTTTCAATAATTATGGCTTTCCTATTTTCACGCATTTGTATGTCTGCTGCATTGCAAGCTTTCGCCACTGTCAAATCTCCCACATACTCGGTGACTCCTTTAGGTGTTGGAAACCTTAAACGCTGATGATAAGTGGAAGGCACCCCTTTCAGGCTATGTAACCATGGTCTCCCCAGGATTGCAGCATACTGTGAATCAACGTCCACGATACAAAGAGTAGTGTCCAAAGCGAAATCATCACAGATGACAATCTTGAACTCAATTTCTCCATTTGGTTTAGAAGCAATCCCATTGAATCCGTAAATGTTGTACGATGAAACTGTCGGCGAAGGGATTTTTGTGTCTTTCGGTTTCATTGCTTCATATGCGGAGTTAAAAAGGATATCCACCGAACTGCCTGGATCAATAAAGACTTTGGGTAGTTTGAATCTTCCCATTTGAATATTGAGGACTAAAGGATTTTATGGTTCCTCCCTTCAGATGGTATCTCATCGGCAGAGAAACCTACACGAGCTTTCATCCAGTCTAATAGTGGTTCTTGCTTAGCGGCGACGCTACAGATTTCATTTCCCATCCTATCTCGCTTATGTACCCTGGATAAGACATTGTTGTGGAATTCGTCTCTAGTGATCTTTGAATGTACAATGGAGAGAAGCAATCCAACTCCAACAAGTCGCGTTCCACCTTCACCTCATACACGTTTGGAGCCTGAATATTGGTTGAACCATGACAGGAGGTGGCGGCGGAAACTCAAGAAATTCTTGGAATTTCCCCAAGCGAATGAATCTGTGTACCTCTTATTGTACGCCGGTACAATTTTCCATTGAATGGCCATGGAACAAATGGAACTGACAAAACGAGTTGGTATTAGTTGGCGGGACTCTGGGGTTTCCTCTATTATAAGGATAGCGAATATCATCTCTGCAGTTTGAGTTTTCTATTTGACCCCACACATCAATATACGAAATACGAAGTTTTGGCAATGTTGCATCTTGGAAGGGCTGCTGGTTCCCTCTGCCAAATTTTCGGTTACCACCATTCCCATTTCGACGATTATCACGTCCGCCTCTGCCATCATTTCTTCCTCGATTATCTTGCCTATCTCTTCCATCATAATTATCTCGCTTTTGAGAATTCCAATGCTGCTCTGCTGTAACTTGATGTTGATGCTTCAAATTTTCTGGTACCATCATCGCCGAGGAAGAAGCCTTCGCCAACCTCTGCTGCTCAGCTTTTTGCCATTCTCTTTTTATTTCTTCCTGCTCTTCTAGGGAGTAACTGTTGATTGAGTGAATTTGTTTAGCTCTTTCTTTCTTTAAGCGAAGCTCTTCTGCCTGAATTTCTTCATAATTTATCCATTCGTTCTGTTTAATTCTCATAGCTTTCATGTCATTCGGCGCATCCCAGAATAAACTTTGATACATTGGATCTGACGTCTCCATAGAGCTAATAAACGCTCTTATCTTATCCTTATCAGATACCGCTGTGCCTACTTCGCTGCACAGTTTTCTCCACCTCTGAATTAAGCTTATGTACGTCTTCGATGGTCTCTTTTTGATGTTAAACAATCTTTCGACGCCTGGACGACTTCTATTATTTTGAATATACGTGCGCAAGAATTAGGTCTCCAGTTTACTAAAGGAACCTATTCTTCTTTCTTCCAACCCATCAAACCAAGCCAAAGCTTCATCTTTGAGGGCGGCGGGGAATGCCATGCACATGATAGGGTCTGAGTTTATCCACGCCTCCAAATCTCGCTTGTAAATTCTCAAGTGTCGAGCGGGATCCCCAGTTCCATCAAAGGTGGATGTGAATTTTGGCATGACGAACCTCGTAGATACGTGCCCATACGTAATGCAATCCTTGAAAGGCGTCTTCTTTGCTTCAGAAAGTTCCACCCTATATTTTGACTCCTTCGAGGATCCTCCTAACGCTGCCACCTTGCTTTTTAGCCGCCGAAGCTCTTTTCTTACTCCCCTATCCATCATGTCCTGCTTCACCGAATCATCATAATCTTCGTTATCTCTTCTAAATACTTCCTTCCTTCTACCTCTCTCATCAAATTTCGCTGACGAATTTGAAACTTCGATGGTGCTGGCCCTGCTCCTTTCTGACCGGCGGGTGGTGTGCGAATGAGATGTTTGACTCCTGGTCTGTATCCCTTTCCTATTTTCTGCCATCAATTCTCTATGGCTCTGTAGGACAGTCTTCATCTGTAGTTGCATCTGCATCTGCATCTGAGTTGATTGCCGATTATTTGCCTCAAGGATCTGCTTCAGCAAGGTTTCTGTAGTATTAGTGGATCATGTGTTGTCTGCTACCACCACTGGGCGAGCCAAAGTGGTGCCTGGTGCTACCGCTGTACCACTAGCGGCCTGCTGAACATCCGCTGCCATGATTGGTTCCGCCACGACTGCTGGAGCTTCCACCACGACATTAGGTGTTCCACCAAGGGCTCCTGGAGCTATATTCACTGCTGCGATTCCTCCTGCATCAGCATCCTGAGTTACACCTACATCATTAGAAGATTCACCAACGGCTCGCTGAGCTACTCTGCTGTCATTGGCTGCATCGCCGAGGGTACTCATGTCGACTTCTCCGCCAACCCTTCATAGTAACATGCTGGGTTCAACTGGTGCCCCAGCGTTATCCAAGTGGGTGTTATCCTCTATTAAGATGTCGTCTTGATGAAGTTGTTGCTGTATAGGTGACTGCCGAGATGAACTTGCCAAGAAAGGTTTCGATAAACCTACTGGTTCTGGTCCTCTGCTTCTGGTGTTGTGACTACTAGGAAATACCAATGGCGTAGGAAGGATAGGGTACCGTGGAGGCCTACCCGCTGGAGCTCTAATACTCTTACTCCTAGGACCCATTCGCCGAAGATTTGTAACAGAAGACAAACACACTTCCTGACAGTATTCTCTGTTAGTACTGTGGGTAAGTGCCAAACGAGTTAGTTGGATATATTTTCAGAATGTTGTTGAGGAAATGACAAAAATGGCAGTCTTAACTCAAATGATGCACAGATGATGACCTACTCGTGGCAGAGAGGACTAAATTGGCATTTTTCTTTTATGCAAACTGCAAAACTTCTTGAGTAGTTGTAAATTTTCGATCAAAGAGATGTACGACGACATTTTTGAGAAGTTTTGAAAACACTTATAACAACTTCTAACAGTGATTAATAATATATATCTATATTGTCTCCAGCCATACCCAAAATAACACAGTTTTTCCAAGATAGAAGATTAATCCTACGCCGTGGTCTGAAACATACTAAAAATAGCTTTTTTCCTAACAAAGAAAATCATTCAATGCCTTACTCATGTGACAAAAGTGAAATGTGTGATGAACCCAACTAATCAAATGCGAAAGAATTAAGTTCTAAGTTGAAAAACTCCTTTAGACAGCAACATATCTTACTAAAAATAGCACTTTTGCTGAGATATTATCAAAACAGATGAAACTTCACCGAGTAACCATAATAACAGAACAACATATGTATTGATCTTAGCAAATCATGATGAAAAACAAGGAAAAAACGAGTTCAATCCCTGTTTCTAGCGCCAAAATGTAACTGTTTAAAATCCCATGGGTTAGATCTTAGTCAGTACACCCAAATATCATACATAGACATACACAGAATCATGCATACACAAATAGTAAAGAGTTAAGGGTTAGAGATACTTGACAAGGATTTTACTTGGTTCGCCCTCATAAGTGAGGACTACATCCAAGGGGTTTCACTAAAATATGCATCATTACAATTCTCTCACCTTGCTTAATCTTCTAAGTATGAACTCTCAACAAGAACCCTAACCTCAGACCAAACCAAGAAATGTCCAACCCTTTTCTTATGAGTTTCTCTCGCTATTTATAGAGGTTTACAAAGTGGGAAACAACTAATACAAACAATAGTTTCCTGACACTAATTTGTCCCTACTCGCCGACACACCATGTCGCCGAGGTAGTACTTCCTCTATCAAGCCTTGGCGGCCAAGTCTTCCTGAAGATAAGGATTGCTGACGAGGTTCCCACTGAGTCAACAGGTCAACTCTGACAATCTGTCTGTTCTGACGAGTAATAAATGCTCAACCATTTCTCAACTACCTCCGCTGTGACACCCTGGCTTTCGCTGATGTTCCTTCGCTCATCCGCTCCTTTCTATGCTTCGCTGATTCTTCCTTTCTCCTTCATCCGTTGGTCTCTTAGTTAAGTGTTTCGCTCATAGCTTCCGCCAATGATTCCATACTTCTCTCAAGTGATCTCTTTGGTATACCTTCACCCTTATGATGCTATTATTAGGCGAAGGCATTTTCTACCCTTACAATTTGTTAACGCGGTTTGGCGCATAATAGAAAAACTAAGTCCCCGGATCTTATTCGTTGTTGTTTACATAAGCTAATAAGATTTCTTGGGTATTATGCCCGCCCAAGACTTCGAATTTTTACATTATAACTTCAGGGGTAATATTTTTTGATGTACTTGGCGTTCCAAGGATGTTCTAGTTCTACGCCATGCTCATCAATCAACACATATGCTCCACTCCCCGCTAGTCTTTTGACTACGTATGGGCCTTCCCATACTGGCTCCAATTTCCTGCACCCTTTTCGCTGAGAGGGAGGGACTTCTCGCAATACCAGTTCGCCGGGTTGATACTCTCTAGGGATGACTCGCTTGTTGTATTCCCTGGATAATCGCTGATGGTAATTTTTTATGTGTGTGAGGGCGATTAACCGCTGTTCTTCTAGGTCGTCAAGCTTCGCTAGTATCAAGTCGGTGTTTAAATTCTTCTCCCATTCTTCATGCTTCGTTGTTGGTAAGATTACTTCAGATGGAAGGACTGCCTCGGCGCCAAAGGTAAGTAGAAAGGGTGATGCCCCAGTTGCTTCTCTAACAGTAGTTCTGTAGGACCATAGAACATTATGTAAATGTTCACACCATGCTTTCTTGTGTGGCTCCACTCGTTTCTTCAGGCCCATTCCGATAGTTTTGTTTGTTGCTTCTGCTTGTCCATTGCTCTGAGGATACAATGGAGTTGATTTTCCTAGCTTGACATTGCAAATAGCAAGTAATTCTCTGATATTGTCGCCGACTAGCTCTTTCCCATTATCTGTATAAATTTTTGCTGGCACGCCGAACCTACAAAATATATTTTCCCAAACAAACTTAAATACTTCTTGCCCTGACTTCTTCCTGATAGCCTTAGCTTCACGCCATTTGGTAAAGTAATCAGTTGCTACGATTATGTACTTCCTCTGCCCTGATCCTGGAGTCAGCGGTCCTATAATATCAATACCCCACTTGGAGAAAGGCCAAGGGCTGAGTACTGAATTCAATGATGTCGCCGGCGCTTTAATTCTTCTTCAATACAACTGACATTTTTTGCATCGGCGAGCATATTCTTTGGCGTCGTTGTTCATCCAAGGCCAATAATACCCTTGCATTCTTACTTTTAAAGCTAAGGCTCGCCGACCAATGTGATTTCCACAGTCTCCTTCATGGATTGATTCCAGCAGCTTCTTACCTTCTCTCTCGATACACATCTCAGCAAGGGTCCAGAAAATGATTTGCGATATAATATTCCATCTCTAAGTTTGTAGTTCGCTGATCTGCGTACTTAATGGCTAAAATCTGCTTTCCTGGGAGAGTAAGGCGATCCAGATAATATCGTATCGGCGTTCTCCAATCTGTCTCTGCTGATTTTTCAGTGTCCATTGCCAACACCTCCCTTTGTTTTCTCTCTTCCACAGAGGATTGCTGCACTCGCTCAATGGCTATTGAAGTGATATCAGGATTTGTCATCATTGACGAAATAAAGGCTAAGGCATCAGCATGCCTATTATCCTTTCTGCAGATGTGGCGGAACTTGATACCAGGAATCTCCTGAGCATACTCCCTAGCAAGTTTGAGATACTTCTGCAGGGAAGCATCAACTGCTTGATAACGTCCGAAAATTTGGCAAATGACCAGCTGAGAGTCGCTTGTCAATCTAACATCGCTGATACCCATTTCTATAATTAATCGCATGGCGTGTATAACTGCTTCGTACTCTGCCTCATTGTTAGTCGCCGGAAATTCCAATCTTAACGAGTGTACTATCCTGGCTCCCTTCGGCGAAGTAAAAACAATACCTATTCATTTTCCTTCTCTACTTGATGAACCATCCACATACACTTCCCAGCTTGTGGGACTGCATTTCAACAGTTCTGGCATCTCATTTTCTTGTTCGTCTAGCGAAAAGGGTATGTCTTCTATTTCCTCTTCTTCTTCTATTGGGAAATCAACAAGAAAGTCGGCGATAACCTAAGATCTCTGAACTGTACGAATCTCATATTGGACGTCAAATTGCTCAATTTGAGTGTTCCATTTAGCACTTCGCCCCACTCTCTGAGAGCTATGCAGGATGAACTCAATATGAGTCTTTGTTAGGACATTAATAGGATGAGCATGAAAATATGGGCGAAGCCGCTGGGATGAAAAAACTAGAGCTAGAATCAGTTCACTAGTGGATTTGGCCTGTTTTACGACTGTTGGGGCATGTAGTAAAACCGCCGATTACGACGCTTTACATCACTAGTATAATGGGTCGCATCTGGACCGTGTTATTTTTGTACGACGCACGACATGGGTAGCAGATGAACGATGCGCATTAACCGTCGTACATTAACGAATGTTAGGGTCAGTCGTATCTTTGATTTTCAATATTAAAAAAAATAGACTCAGCTTTGGCTGAATTCCTTCAGTCAGAAGCTGAATTCATCTGTCTCCCCCAAATTCAAATTCAAATTCAATTCTAATTACACTGTATTGAAACCCAAATTCATAAACTCAAATGACAGTAAAATGAAAATTTATTGTATTGAAAATCAAGTTCATAAACTCAAATGGCATTCAAATAGGTTCAAAATGATTCCTGAGTTCACAAAAATGCAAGGCTTAACTAAAACATTGTAACCTTAAAAACTTGAAATCTCAGTTGGACTTGCAGAGTTCACAGACACCAGCTGCAGTTAAATCCATCAACAAGGCGAACTAATCAACTCTCAATTGATGAGAATGGTATACCTGTAGAAAAAATAACTTGGGAGTTAGAATTTGTATCAAGGCCAAACCTATTGACGAGATCCATAGCACTGTAAAAGGTGAACATACAAAAAATAGTGGGCTTCAGCTGCTTCTTGCACGCTAACACAACATGTTTCTGGAAACGCATATCAGTCTGCAAAAAACAAGTGTACAACATCTCTTTACCTTGAAGTCCTGGGCAATTTCACAAACAAGCCTCTAGAACGGAAATTTCCTGATCACCAATTCAGTACTCTTCTGGTACTTACGGATTTCACTGATTATAACCAATCAAAACAAGAAATTAAAGATCAGCACAATGACATTATTCAACAACAGAACCACCAGACACAACATAAAAAAGACTAACAAAAGATGGAAAACACATTACCGAAGAGCAACGGTTCCTTGGTAGCAAGTTGTTTGGCTGCAGGTCAAAAAAATTAGTGTTACAAAGACCCCATGAACATAAAAAAAAATGCAAACTAAGACACCAAGTGTGAACTAAATATCAATATCAAGTAACAATGTCATTAGCATCATAGTGAACAAACAAAGAAAATTAGTTGTGAATCAAGTTTAATAAGGTACCAACATAGTTTATTGCTTCATATATATCCAGACTCTAGGCTCTCGGCCAAAACCTTACTAACCATATAAATTGCATATTAATACGACGGTACCTAAACAAGCATCTCAAATTACACTTACTCCTAAAGTTGTTTAAAATCACAAAGAAACAAAACTGAATGAAATGATGTTTAACAACAACAACATTAATTAAAAAGTAACAACCATGACTAATATAATAGGTAAGACACTAGCAAATAAAGTTGCAGTGAAAGCCAATTTGAGATTGATATTCTTTGTTTGCAAAATAGCGAAGTTAAAACTATATATTAGAAAGAAAAGATGGGAACTTTCTACATCAGCTTCTAATGGTGAAATGTACAGGACACACTAAATATCACCCATGAAAAACTGTACAGAGGGTCTAGACTAGAGGGCATTCATTCCCCATGAACAATCTCTCAGCCTAGAAACGAGCAATTATCAAGATCCAAAAACTTTATCAAATTGGACTTCTTTTGTTATCAGTTTATTATATTACTTGTAGATCAATTTTATCTATAAATAACGTGTTCAAGTTGAGCTATTCATTACCAACAATCAATACCGTTTGTGCTCGCACCTACTTTATCTGCATCATGATCATCTCCAACATGCACTGCTTTGGCAGCCTCGACACCAACTCCCTCTATAAAACATGTCAGAGTTTAGACTACATGATTGGCTCAGAAGTTCGTGTCTTGGTGAGACAACTTCTCTAACCATAGAACTCATTACTAATGATGCAATTAATACTGGTCCAACTCCTAAATGCCTTGAACATCCAACAATTTCATACAACCATGGTGGTACAAAACTTGAATCTGTGGACACAAAACCCAAAATCAACAAAGTTTCAAAAACCAAACAAAACTGTGAAAAAAAAGAAAAGAAAGTGTGAATGCTTACATAGTCAGACAATATAAGGCAAATTATTCAACTTAGCATAACTAATTCCCTGCAAAGTCAAATCCCCCAATAGAAAAGAGATAACATCAGATTTCAATAGTTTGAGACTTTAACGCACACATAGACATGTTACAACACCCCCTAATAGAAAAAACCTTTTTATATCGATCTGAATCAGAACATTTTTATGACTTGGAGGGATGAGTGCACATTTACTTTGGATGCAACCACCCCATGCTTTTCTAACATAAATCAAACCATGAAACTAATGAGATTCTATACCCTACGTTAGTAGAGATAAATGCAGGAGATATGATGTAAAATTTAGGATGCATAAAAGAATTTGGCCAGTGTGGTTTTGCGTAGATAAATATTAATGAGAATTGAAACATGGAAAAAACAACCTAAACCTAAAATCTTAAATGGACATAAACCACAAGTGTATCAGATGGACAAAAACAACAAGTATATCAAATGGACATAAAACAACATGTAATTAAAGATGAGATTTAAGACTTTCCATTACCTGGTTAATTATCCTTAACCCAAACGTCTAGCCTTTCATAAAACAACACTGCTCTCTCATGATCAGCGACAAACCCCTACAGGATAAATCACAAAACAAGAACTATGAACTATGAAAATCAGGTATCCAAAAATCAACAAACCAAACAACAAATAACTCAATCAATTTACAAAAAATTGAAGTCTACACATATCAGTACTGAATTAATCATAATATCTCCAACAAACACAAATCCATGAATAATCACATCTCATGATTTCTGAAGAAAAAAAATCATTTAATAACAATAAAGAAGCCAAAATATATAACTCAAACTCACCGTCCAAAAGCCTTGGTAAAAACCAACAGGACAAGCTTTCAACTTCATTGTAAATAAATCTGAACTATCGAAACGTCTTCTATTTTATCTGTAAAACATTCAAACTTACCTTATAAATCAAACCCTACAAAATTATAACTGAAAACCCTAACCCCCAAATTAAAATTTAAAAGAAAAATGAAAAAAAAAAAACTTACATCAAATCTTCAATCAACAACATCACTACGAGATTCATTGTTCTTGGGTTGCTTTGATTAAATCCCATGTCCTCTTTTACTTCCTGGTTCTCCAACAACTACAATGTTATTTCTAGTAGAACAAAAATCAGATTCTAATACTAGAAATAAAAGAAGAGTTTAAGAGATGTTGATAGTCTAGTACTTGTGGTGATAGAGGTGGTGGATGATGATGGTTGTGAGGGTGAGCGGCTGAAGTGGGAAGCAGATCGAGAAGAAGATATCATGTCGACTGTGGTAAGAAATTTAGGGAAAGAGCTTTAGGAATATTTATATGTGTACACGGATGGCTGAGAGCTAAAGGGAAATGGCTATGTTCATCGGTGGTATTATGGTGGTAACCATGGTTTTATGGCAACAACCATGGGTCAGGGTTGAATAAGGGTGGTTTAGATGATGGTTTATCTGTAAATAAATTTTCTATAATTTAGCCCATAATAGGGGTGGTAGAATTTTTACTAATTTTGTCTATTTTGTTTCTAATGATACGACCCTTTTTAGTGGTTATAGGCTTAACCACCATTAATGGGGGTCATAGCCCAGGGTCGTATTCTGGCCAAAATCCACTAGTGATTGCTCAATTTTTGTATAATTCTTTTCCGCTCCCTGCAATGTTCTGCTAATATAGTATATAGGCGTTTCTGCCCATTTGGTTCTTACAAGTACAACGCTAATAGCAACTGATGTGGCGGTGAGATAGTCTCTGAGTTCTTCGCCGTGCTCAGGTGGCTAGATTGCTGGTAAAGTGGCGAGATATTTTTTAATACCTTGAAATGCAGCTTCATGAGCTTCAGTCCAGTTAAACTTTTCTCCTTTTTTCAGTGTTTGGAAGAATAACTTGCATTTATCGGAGAACCTTGAAATGAATCTGTTGAGCGAAGCCAAAGTTCCATTAAGTCGCATAACATCTTTTATTGTTACCGATGAAGGCATATCTATGATGGCCTCAATCTCTGCTTGATCAGCTTCCACTTCATTCTTTGTGACGACATAGCCCAAGAATTCCCCGATGTAGCGCCAAAAACACACTTTGCTGGATTTATTTTTAACTTAGTAGTGCGCAAATGATCAAATATCTCTCTGAGGTCTTGTACGTGAGTTTTCTTCACTTTACTCTTCACCAGCATATCGTCGATATAAACCTCCATTGTTTTTCCTATCCATTTATCAAACATTTTCTGAGCCATCTCTTGGTAAGTAGCGCCGACATTCTTCAATCCAAAGGGAATCCGAGTATAGCAAAATAACCCTTTGATGAAAAAGAAGGCGGTGTGCCTCTGGTCTTCTTCCGCCAAAGGTATTTGATTATAGCCCGAATAACCGTCCATAAATGATAATAATTCATGCCCTGACGTATCGTCCACGGTCTGATCAATACTCGGCAAAGGGAAACTATTTTTCGGACATGCTCTATTAAGATCACTGAAGTCAATACAAATCTGCACTCCCTTGTTCTTCTTTGGTACTACCACCATATTCTCTATCCATTCAGGATATTGCACTAGTCTTATAATACCAGATGCCCTCATCTTGTCAATCTCAGCTTCCACCGCGTCTTTATATATACTGGGGCCAATTTCCTTATCCTCTGCTTGAAGGGCCTGACCTTTGGGTCAATATTTAGCTTATGACACGCTATTTTTGGGTCAATACCCGGCATTTCGTTCATCCCCCAAGCAAAAATGTCGGCGTACTCCCTGAGCAATGCCTGCAGCTTCGCCGATTCCTCCTCATTCAGCAGAGTGCCAATCTTTACCATCTTTGGATCATTGTCTTCGCTGATGTTTATATCTCTAGTAGGTTCTACAGCTGTAAAATGCAATTTTGGGTCTCCAATCGGGGAAGGTTCCTTTAGTTGCTATAATGGCGTCACACCAGGTTTCGCCGAATCTTCTCCTGTATTCACAAAATGGACATACTTTGATGGGTCGGCGATGATCTCTTGAATCTCGTGCTCTTTTAATAGTTCTTTGCCCTGCTTCTTCTTCTCATTAATTCTAGCTTTTCTGCTTTCGCGCATTTGAACGTCCGGCGCATTACAAGCCTTTGCTAATGCCAAATCCCCAACATACTCAGCGACTCCTTTAGGTGTTGGAAACCTTAAACGCTGATGATAAGTATAGGGTACTCCTTTCAAGCTATGCAGCCATGGACTCCCGAGAATTGCAGCGTACAGCGAATCAACATCCACAATATAAAGGGTAGTGTCCAAAATCAACTCAGCGCAAGTAACAATCTTGAATTCAATTTCTCCTTTTGGCTTAGATGCAATCTCGTTGAACCCATAAATATTGTACTTTGAAACTGTCGGCGAAGGAATATCTGAATCTTTTGCTTTCATTACTTCATATGCGGAGTTAAAAAGGATATCAACCGAACTGCCTGGGTCAACAAGTACTTTCAGAACTTTGAAGTTTCCCATTTGAACAATGAGAACCAAAGGGGCATTATGACTTCTTCCTTAAGCTGATACCTTCTCGGCGGAGAAACCTACACAAGCTTTCATCAAATCTAACAATGGTTCTTGCTTAACGGCGACACTGCAGATCTCGTTCCCCAATCTATCTCGCTTATGCACTCTGGATAAAACATGTTGTGAAATTCATCTCTAGTAATCTTCGAATGCACAATGGAAAAACAATCCAACTCCATTAAGTCCCGCTCTACTTTTACTTCAGACACATTTGGAGCTTGAATAACTTGAATTGGACTAACCATAACTGGTGGTGGTGGCGGAAACTCAAGAAACTCTTGGAATTTCCCCAAGCGAATGAATCTGTGGACCTCTTGCTGGACACCAGTACATTTTTCTGTTGCATGGCCGTGGAACTGGTGAAACTAGCAAAAAGAGTAAGTATTGGTGGGCGGAAACTTAGGATTTCCCCTATTATAGGGATAGCGAATGTCATCTCTACACTTTGAATTCTCAATTTGCCCCCAAGCATCACCATAAGAGATACGAAGCTTTGGAAGGGTAGCATCCTGGAAATTTTGCTGATTGCCTATGCGTTCGCCAAATTTTTGATTGTCGTCGTTGTACCTCCTGTCGCCATTTCCGGACCGACGGTTGTCACGTCCACCTCTGCCATCATTCCTTCCTCTATTATCCTGCCTATCCCTGCCATCATAATTGTCTCGTTTTTGAGAATTCAACTGTTGATCGGCGCTAGGATGATGTTGTTGTTGCTTCGCTGTTTCTGACACCATTATCGCCGAGGAATGAGTTTTCGCCAATTTCTGTTGTTCTGCCTTAAGCCATTCTCTTTTTATTTCTTCTTGTTCTTCTAAGGAATAACTATTGATTGAATGAATCTGCTTTACTCTTTCTTTCTTTTGACGAACTTCTTCTTCTTGAATTTCTTCATAATTCATTCATTCATTTGTTTACCACGCATAACTTTCATGTCTTTCGGCGAGTCCCAGAATAGATTCTTATACATGGGGTCTGACGTATCCATAGAGCTAACGAATGCTCGCATGTTATGCTTATCAGATATCGCTGTCCCTACTTCACTACAAAGCTTTCTCTATCTCTGAATTAAACTTCTGTACGTCTCCGATGGTCTTTTCTTGATATTAAACAATCTTTCCACACCTAGGCGACTTCTATTATTCTGAATGTACGTGCGCAAGAACTTTCCCTCTAACTTATGGAATGATCCAATTGTGCCTTCTCCAAATCCGTTGAACCAGGCCAGAGCTTCATCTTTGAGGGTGGCGGGAAATGCCATGCACAATATTGGGTCTGAATGTATCCATGCCGCCAAGTCTCGCTTGTAACTCCCTAGGTGCTGAGCTGGATCTCCTGTTCCATCAAAGATGGATGAGAACTTTGGCATGCTAAATATTGTAGATACGTGACCATATGTAATTTTCTCTTTAAAGAGTGTCTTCTTCGCCTCAGAAAGTGTTGTTGCTAACTTTGAATCTTTCGAGTATCCTCCTATTGCCGCTACTTGATTTCTTAGTCGCCGAATCTCTCTTTTTACGTCCTCATTCAATCCATCAAGACCTCCTGAATCGTCAAAACCTTCTGCATTCCTCATAGATGTTGTCTTCTTCCTACTTCTCTCATCATTTCCTGCCGATGAAACAAAGACCTCTATCACTCTCGCTTTGCTTCTCTCTGAACTACGAGTAGTGCGCGAATGAGATGCGTGACTCCTGCTCTATATCATTTTCCTGTTCTCTGCCAGTAATTATCGGTGACTCTGCAGGACGGTCTCCATTTGTAATTGCATCTGGAACTGCATCTGAGCTGTTTGCCTATGACTAGCTTCAAGGAGTTTCTGCAGTATGGTCTTTGTGGCACTGGAAGACCCTGCATTATCTGCCACCACTATTGGTCAAGCCAAGGTTACACCAGGTGCTACCGCTATACCGCTGCCATTGACGACCTGATTACCACCTTCTGCCACTATAGGTTCGACGACAACTGCTGGAGCTACCGCTAATGCGTTAGATGCTTCGCCGACAATCCTTTGAGCTGTATCCACCGCCGCAGTGGCACCTCCCACAACGTTATGAGTCATGCCTGTGGCATTAGAGGGTTCGCCAATAATCCTTTGAGTTGCCATAGCGTCATGGGTTGATTCGTCGACGGTGCCTGTAGCTACCTCTTTTCCAATCCTTCGTAACAACTCATTATGTACAACTGCCGCCCCTGCATCCTCCAGGTGTGTGATATCCTCCACTAGGACTTTGTCCTGATTAGCTTGCTGTTGTACAGGTGACCGCCAAGGTGAATCTTGATTTGCAAAAAGAGAACTCGCTAACCCTGCTGGCTCTGGTGCTCTGCTTCTGGTGTTGTGTCAACTGGAAAATACCAACGGGGTAGGTGTGATGGGATACCTTGGAGGTCTACCCGCCGAGGCTCTACTACTTTTATTCCTAGACCCCATTCGCCGAGTATCTGTAAAACAAGACAAACACACTTCCTGACAGTATTGCTCTGTTAGTACTGTGAGTAGATGTCAAACAAGTTAGTGGAGGTGGTTGGATAACTTTTCAGAATGTCGATAAGGAAATGACAAAAGTAGCAGACCTAACTGTAATTTTGCACATAGGATGACCTAATCATGGCAGGAAGAACTAAAGTGGTAATTTTACTAAGATTTTCAAAAGATACAAACTTCAAAACACTCAAGGTAACAAGAAAAATTTTGATCAAAAGGGGTACGGCGGTAACCTTTTTGAAAGTTTGAAGAACATTTTGTTTATGTCACAACTGAAGCTACTCAGAATCTTAATACTCTATATGAGTTATCATAGATTACACTCGTCATAAACATCATGGTAAAGTAATATCACACTACTATAGCCTAAGATTTGTTATTATTTTGAGCATAAGGACCCAAAAACATGCCAAAAAAGCTATTTATAGTAACATCTATACCAAAAACAACAAGGTTTCGCCGGAAAATAACCTAAGGTAAGAATCTAAACTTGAGATGCATCTAAAAGAAGAAATCTTAAGGAATACTAACACTACTAAAGCTAAAGCATACCGGAAACAACCATACTAAGAATGAGAAAGACAACGACGACTTCTAACAACAACATCGATAAGATAAACACCTTACAACTCCAAACATACACAAAATAACATTTTTTTGCAGAGGTAGATAGTCATCCGTACGCTATGGCCTTAAACATACCAAAAATAGCACTTTTTTCAAAGCGAATAACAAAGCAGATAATCCTATTACTAACTCATGTTATAAAAGTGAAGTATGTGATGAAATCAACGAGTTATCATAGGAAAGAACAAGATTATGAGCTTAAAACTTTACAAACGGCTAATACTTTACTAAAAGTAGCACTGTGACTCAAACAATGTCCAATACGGGCGAGATTTCAACAAGTAAACATGGTAACAAAACAAGATATGTACTGATCTCAACAAATTATGATGGAAAACAAGAAAAAACAAGTTCAAAACCTCTTATAGCGCCAAAATGTAACTGTCTAAAATCCCATGGGTAGATCTTAGACAGTACACCCAAATAATCATACATACATAAGATAGTAAAGAGATAAGGGTTAGAGATACTTGACAGCGAGATTACTTGGTTTGTCCTTATCAATGAGGCTTACATCCAAGGATTTCCACTAGAATAAGTATGATTACAACTCTCACCTTGCTAATCTTCTAAGTATGATCTCTCATTCAAGAACTCTAATTTTAGTGCTGGGATAAGGAGAGCAAGTAAGCAAAATCACTTTTCCTCTCTCTAAACCAGACCAAGAACTGTCCAATCCCTTACGCAGAGGATTCTATCATTATTTATAGAGATTTACATAATGGATAACAACTAATACAAACAACGACTTCTCTGACATTTATTTGTCTTCACTCGCTGATAGACTATATCGCCGAGCTTATATTTCTTCTAGCATATCTTGGCGGCTAAGTCTTTTTAAGGATAAGGATTGCTGACGAGGAATCCACTGAGTCAACGAGTCAACTCTGACATTATATCTGTTCTGATCACTAATAAATGCTCAACTACTTCTCAACTACTCTCGCTGACGTGTCCTTTACTCTCTAACATTACTTCGCTCTTCTGTCCTTCTCATATGATTCGCTGATATGGCTTTGGGCTTCTCCACGCCGGTCTTCTAATCAATTGATTCGCCATGGGCTCTCGCTGATGATCCCATACTTCTCAAAGGTAGTCTTTTCTTACAGCTTCATCTTTAGGATACTCTTATAAGGCAAAGACATTTTCTACACTCACAATATGTTGATTTAACGAAGCAATCTGTCCCTTAAGAAGTTTGATCTCGCCATCTTTATCATCCCGACTCTTCTCCAACAACACAAACTCATTCTCCTTATTTTTCAGCTGTAATTCCAGCTTCGAACTCAGTTCGCGCTGAGTTTTTAGGTTATTAGAGTGGGCATCTCGCTCACTAGCAATGGTTTCAAGTTGCTTTCCCAAATCAAACACATTTCCTGTTTACGAGCAACATTATATCAGTTCCGATAAAACAGGTAAAGTAGCACTCAAAAAACTAATAACTTAAGTGTCATTTTACCCCGACTCTTCACAAGTTCATCTGAAAGATCATCCTTCTCCTGGCGCAAGTCCAACAGCTCCTTGTCGAGACGAGCAATATTCTTTCCTTGAGATCTACTCAAATTCAATAGGTACATCCCATGATGATAACTCTGCAAAGAAAACAACACACTACCAAGCACACAGAAGAAGCAATAGAAGAAACCTGCAAAGGTAAAACAAGCATACTTACCGCTTCGAGGAACGCTTGGTGCTCGGTCCATTCCGAGTCTAGAGTCTTGGTTTGCCAAACACCAGAAAAATCTTGCGAAATAAAGGTAGTAAGAGAGGCATCAAGCTGACGATTCAAGGGATCCTCGGCATACGCCTTCAGATGATTAGCAATATCTTCAGCAAAAGGACCATATCGTGAGCACCGCTCTATGAATTGCCGAATCTCTTCCTCAGAGTAATACCTATGGTAAAAGCTCATAGGAACTGAAGGGCCACTTGAGGAAAAGAAGGTTGTCGTAATGAGGAAGCGCCAACCAAACGTTCATTCGAACCTTATACATCCAAATTCATGCCAGAATGGGGGAGACTTGATTCAAATTCAGCACCAAAGGCACTAAGGGTAGCAGAGGCAATGGGTTTTTTGGTAAACTCAGCATCGTTACGAGAGGTTTTCGGCGTCGAACTCTTTGGAGGCTGTTCGGGGAGAGAACCCTTCTTACCCTTTTTTGAATGACGAAGGACATCCTCGTCATCCTCGGTTTATTCGTCATCAATGTCCTCGATAACAGCATTCGAAGAACCTTCCACTCCTTTGGCAGCAGCTCTCGTGGGGTACCTCTTCGAACCCACTGCTTTCGAAGCAACCGTCTTAGGAATACTCTTCTTTCCAATCCCTCCAGTAGAAACCTTCTTACGGTTGGGATCCCCAATGCAATACTACCTCATCCCATCATCACCGGTAATCATCTCGCTCAGCTGAAAAGTAGCCAATTTGTCTGGAAACAAACTGAGGCAGGTATTCATACCCATAACATAGCTGAGGTAGGTTGTGTTTGTCACCTGACCACTTGCATTCTTTCCAGCGACAGTCTGCTTCGACTGCCTTTTCCATTTCTTAGGATCTTCGCCTCGCTCTTAGCTCTGCAGTTTGTTCAATCTCTCTCGCTCCTTCTAAGAAAGAACACGGTGTAAACAAAAAATTCAAATAAACAAGGATATTAAAGGGAAAAGTAACATACGTTCGCTTTGTAAGCGATGATCTTCTCTTGGGATTTCTTTTGCTCCTCCTCGGAGAAGTGCATCTTATAATACTCGACAAAGGGGAAAGAATGACCGCTTTCGAAGTCTGTTCGTTCGATCCTCTTTTCCTCATCGACATAACCAAAGAGTACAGGGCCCTCGATGAGCACTGGCTTCGAGAACCACACGTCATCACTGGAATGGCGCATTAGTCTGTTCGTAGTACATCTGGTGGGATCTACGTCATCAAGAACATGTACAACATTGGGCACCTTTCCGAGCCCCACCCCCTAAGGAGCAGCCTCCTTAAGCAAGTTCTTTTTGACTTTATAGTGCTTGAAGAAATTCTTGGCAGTCCAAAAGATCGGAGGATGTTCCAGATCCTCGGGAAGTTTCTCGTAATAATACGATCTACCCTCCGAGCGAGCCAACCACTCGCTAATTAGCCGAATAGAGTTACCATTCAGCTGCATTATGCCACAAGGAGGGGCGATTTGAGAGTAGATCTCGTAAAACAAAGGATTCTTCGGATTGTACATGGGAATGGGAAGGCCAGCGCCTAACTGCTTGCCGGAAACTATAATCCGCCTTCCGTCACAGTTATGTTCAAGAACAAGTTCAGGAATTAGATTAACCTTTTTTTCAAAACCTGTACAAGGGAAAAGCTTCATATTAAACCCATAAATTTCAGCCCTTTCCTCCCAACTAAGCTGGGGATCGATCATCTTCCGGGGGAGAATCTTTCCTTCAGGAGCAGTTCTTCTTAGGGGCCTGAACAAAGCAGAAATCAAAGGAAGGAGAAAGTCAGTACGAATTATGAAACAAGAAGAAATAGCAGATAAAGAAGAATCCAAGGAACTTACCATGATTTATAATGCAATAAAGAGAAAGTACGGCATCAAGAGATTTGAAAGACTTAAGAACCTTGCAGGCGGCGAATTTTTTTAAAAGAGAAGTAAAGTTAAAAAGGAAGGGGGAAGATGGGTTTAAATAGGATAAACCCGATACCGGCATAGCAGGTGGAAGGTAGAGTGGGTGACGGTTTCGAAAAAGTATTCAAAGCTACGTGTGTCGGTCGGAGAATTAAAGGCTGGACACGTGTCGAGGGATGTGAAGCACCAAAAGTTTTCTTCTTCGAATATCACGGATCTTCGAACAAGGAAAGAGGCAAACTGTAGAGGGTAAAATACCATCTGGACACGTGTCAGATTCAGGAAGAAGGAGCGAGATAGCGAGGAAGGACAACAAAGTAGGGAATCGAACCTGGGAGGATCTCGTACACCAGTGAGTTGTCTTAATCGAACATTTGGAAAGATGTTCGCTAAGTGGGAAACATTAAGGAACCGAAGAATGAAGGCTCGGCACCTGAAGCTCGTAATCCTTGACTAGTGGCTTCGAAGACAAAGCTACGTGGATATCAAAGGAGCTTCGAAGACATTTCGAAGGCCACCGACCTACTCGACAAACTCTGACACCACCATGATTGTGTATTTTGTCTTATTAGCTGTGATCCACTTTCGAGATAGCCTATATAAGGCGAGCTCGGACTCCATTGGGAGGGTTGGAATTTTTGGGTAGGCTTGAGGCGTGCGAGTGGGATTAGGTTAGTATCTCCTCAGGTCTCCAAGCGTAATTTCTATGTAGCATGTAGCCAGAAATATAAGTTTAATGATTATATGATCTTCTCTTTGATTATGCACATATGGGTTGGTCTCGATACAGTTTATTTAATCTCGTAATCATCTTTGTTACAAGCAATGTACCGTAAATCATCATTTGGAATGTATGAGCTTCATGGTTGTTTGGTGTAAAGCCTCTATGCAGATTTTATACCAACACAAATTTTGTTCAGATGCACCCTACAGACACCTATAAAAGTATTAGGACCAAGATTATGATAAATGTAACCCCTCAATAGAACATAACATATCCAAATAATGTGTCCCACTTACCGTAATCACAGACTTAGAAATTGGCACCGAAAGAGTACCCAGAATACAAAATGAATCATGTAAGCGTATTCTGATTCCAGTGAGGTTCAGAATACATAAGAGTTTGGTGGTATGTTACAAACTCTTATGCTTTGTTCCATAATTCACAAGCCTTGATAAACACAGGCAGTTACGCCTTTTAATGTGTTTACCATCTCTGAAACCAATTGAAAAAGCAGGGGTACTGAAATACAACCAACTTTTCGTTTGGGCTCGTGAGTCTTATGGTAAGATATGGACGATCTCAAAAATCAATATCCAAATCTGATAACAGGAGTTAGGATCACAAGTGATCAGTCTAGACGCAAGACAAGTCTTGGTAAATCCCTTGGATGGATTATGGACCAACTCGACGGTTATGAATAACGTACTTCTTGTGTTTGCTTTAATTATATAATCAGAGATTTAATGCGTCAAGTAAAGCACGCAAGACACCAGATATTTTTTTAACGAGGAAACTAAAACCTGTAGAAAACATGAAATACAAAATTTGATCTGATACCGACTCATAAGGTTCGCGTTGGTTCGTGAACCCTAATGTACATTGGAGTTCATGACCTTTTCCATCTTGAGAGATGCGTGTTGGTTCGCGAACCTGCTTAGTTGCAAAATTACTTAGTCTAGGATTTCAAGGCCGAAGCCGATCGTACACGTGCAATTTTTCTACTTGATGTTCCAAATCTTCGTTAACAAGGGATGAGACCAATGTGCTAAGATTCAAACAAATTTCTCAGTAGATCATTTTTAAAAAGATCAATACATCATGTCATCGACTATTATAACAATAGGTTGGTAAAAATGCGATTTCGAGGAATATTCTTATTTACCTTTTGAGAGAGGATGTATTGTTATCAATGTGTAAGCTCCGGTCTTCGATCTTCAAAGGTATTCGACTCAACGCCCAATCTATCCCAGTCCGAGAGTGACATTAATAGACTAAATCAAGGATTGTGTTTTGGCATCTAAATTTGACATTCTGTAATACCCCGATTCGGCAGGTAGGGTTCGCCGAAATGGAATATAAGTAATGCTTTGTTCTTTCCTAACACTGAGGCCTTTTCATGCATAATTAACTCAGAAGTTGGTAAAACTCTGCAGTTAAGCGTGCTTGGACGAGAGTAGTCTAGGGATGGGTGACCTCCCAGAAAACTGCTGCTGGATGACCGCAGCGATGCCGTTGCAAACCCCACACTGCCGGATGACCGCAGTGGTTAAGTGGGGACAATATCAGTGGAGGGACGGGTCGTTACACATACAAACGCTAGTGGATTTTACCGGGCAATGCTTTAACATGATGGAATTTGTGAATGACTCATTTGAATTGGTTCTTAGACTCTGTACGATTCAACTAGGGTTAAGCGTCTCATACTTAAATTCGATTTCTTTGAAAACTTGTGTATATAAGTGTTATTAAAGCAAATTCTTCAACCATCTCTCGAAGACCAATATCAATTCCCCACAAATTGGAGTCAATCTTCTCTTATATGGTACCCAAACATTTTCTCAATCAAAAGGAAATACGAAAATTAAAGATTCAAGCTAAGGGTTTTAGGATTAATGATTTTTTTTCCATAACAAGGATGTGTAGTAATTTCTCTACCTATATTGAAAAACTAGAAGAATCCCTTATTTATTTTTCTTAGCAGAACTGTAGTTTGTGCATATCTTGTATGTTCTGATATGTTAATCTATGTTTTAACATAAAATCTACTCTCGTTGATCAAGTAGATATATATCGCATCACATGGAGGGATTATGACGGAAAGTTTTTTTTTGTTTTTCCAAATGCTCATCGGAGAAGAATCACATAATTCTACATTTGACATACCGAAGAAGTGTTCATTCATGTATTCCCTCCGTTTCAAAAAAATATGCAAGTTTGACTTTTTCTTACTTTTTCCTAAAAATTAGGAAACTTAATTAAACTAAAAATATTTGACTTAAACTTGTTTTTTCTTTGTTAACCCATGACACATGTCAACGACAAACCAATCATAAAAAGAAAAAACAAATTTAAGTCGAATATTTTTAGTTTAATTAAGTTCCCTAATTTTTAGAAAAAAGTAGGAAAAAGTCAAACTTGCCTATTTTTTTTTTTTTAAAACAGAGGAAGTAGTAGATACGCTGATTACGCTAACTACGCTAACATTACTCAATACACACAATTATATCATATCGTATGTCGTGTTGGGTCCAAATTTTAGCTATGCCTTCGATTGCGGCATATCTATAGGTATTCTAGGTTTTAGGCATCTCAATCACATGGTGCAAACAAAAGGTTGGAAAAGCTCTTCATCCGTATACTCACGAATGCAAACTTTTAGTCGCAAGGCCCATCGAACGCCTGTTTTGGGTCCGTCTAACCGTATCTTGAAGGACCTCAAGTCCTCAGGGCAGGGCGTCATTTCATTTGACCGACTAGATTCTTAGATTAGAGCACACGTGTTTAGATATGATTCGCGAACTAAGTAACGTTAAGCAGGGCACAGGGTTATACGGTAAAATACGTGGGAAAAATAGAAAAAGAGTGGATAAAATAATTTTTCTTTCTCAAGATAAGATTTTGAACCTCTTACTCCATTCCGCCAAAAACCCTAATTCACTTCAATCCATAAGCTTTATTACATTCAGATTACAAACCATAATGAGTTTGAAGTAAATTCTTTACAAATTTTTTGTGTCTAGTAATCATGAATTATCCAGCGACATTGAGAGAGAATTTTTCTTGCATTTTGAAGTGTAGTTCTAGTACTAATCTGCCTTTACATCCATTTACTGCTTCCTTGATTGTCGTGAGAGGGAAATGTATACCGAGGAGTAATCTGCAGATAACTTCAGGTTCTAGGTATGTTTGTTGGTGAATTTGGAGAGTTTTTTATTCATTTCAGTTCTGAATTTTTGGTTTAATTGAATTGGGTTTCTTTTTGCTGTGGTTTAGGTTTTTATTGCAGCATAAGCGAGGAGTGGTTGTTTGCCGAGTGTCGGAGACAGAATCTGAGCCAGAAAGCAACGATGCTAAGGTGATTTGTCTTTCGCTATATAAGTGGTGGATTATTTGTTGTTATGGGTTTGTAGAGTACAAACTGAGTTGAAATTTGGATTTTTAGGGTTGATATTTGAAAGAAACGCTTGAAAACGAACATTTGGTTTTAGAGACTATGTATATGCTTAAGAATATTTATTAGTCCAAGATGTTTGTGATTATGTTTCCCTCAAAAAGTAAAAGAAAGGAAAAAAAAAGAAATTTGCACTCAGCACAAGAGTGCTGGTATCTCTTGCCATATAAGACTCCATTAGCTCTGGGACTTAGAACTCATGACCTCTTTGGATCGCTTTTTGACTGATAATTAACAACCGCTTGTTCAAAAATTCAACTATTAGAGTCAGGTACTTGGGTGTTATAGTCTGTATCACTAGAATATGCTAATCTAATGAGTGGTGATTCGCGTTTGCTTAACGTGTTATGTGTGTGTATTGTTATGAAGGAAAAGGAGATACTTGAAGATGGAAATGTAGCACCTTCCACCGAATTCGATGCGCAGAATAATGGACAGCTCAATTCTCAGCCTATCGTCACTGATCAAGTAAACTTCGGAGTATATATGTCGATGTCACACTCAATTCTGGTAGAAGACTAAGTTTGTTCTTTTATGGATTTTGCATGGACTTTATTCACGGTAGAACAAGGAGGATTCAACGATGGCGAGTATGCGAGCATTAGAAAAATTAGCTGTAAGTAAAGATGGCGAGCTTAAGTCTCCAGGTAGCACTGAGGTAATTCTTCGATTCCTATTGCCTACCGTTACAACTAAATTCATTCTGGCTACATGTCGATATCACACTCAATTCTGGTAGAAGACTAAGTTTGTTCCTTCTTGGATTATGCATGGACTTTATTACGGGTAGATCAAGGAGGATTCGACGATGGCGACTATGATCGCGTTACAAAAATTAACTGGAAGTAATGATGTTAAACTGAAGTCTCCAGGTAGCTCTGAGGTAATTCTTCTTAAATAGTTCCTAATTCCTAATCGTGCAACTATTCATTCTGGCTAAAACCATTCCAACTTGTTGGATGTTATTCTTGCTTCCTACAGTAAATGATTACTGAATCCATTTTGAATTCTTTATCGTAGTTGTACCTGACTTGATATCCTTACAGTACTCGTATGTTATTGGCACAGGAGGGTGATAATTTAGAAGTTGCAACTGGATCTCCTCTGCCAGGTCAAAAGGTGAGTAAGATTTGCTTATTCCCGCAACTCTATTCATTCAGTCTAAAACCATTTCGCTTGATAAATGAGCCTATACTAGCTTACTACAGTGTATTATAACTGAACCCGGGTTTTATCTAAAGCCATTTCACTTGATAAATGAAGCTATACTAGCTTACTACACTTCTTTGTTAAACTTGACTTGATATCCTTACAGTACTTAAATGTTATGGGCACAGGAGGGTGATAATGTAAAAGTTGCTACTGGATCTCCTTTCCCAGGTTTGAAGGTGATTAAGATTAGCCTAATCTTGTTGATTAGCTAAAAATATTATATCTGGTTTTGGAATTGGAAATTAAATCATATTTCTTTTTTCTTATTTTGGACTTAAAGAATCAAATGAGTTTAGAGCAACTGAGGGAGGCATACAGGATCCCCAAGGAAACCATTGACATTCTAAAGGACCAAGTTTTTGGTTTTGACACCTTCTACGTTACAAGCTATGAACCATATGAGGTGAGTCCTTCTACCTAAATATGTTTGGTTTTTCATGTTTGTTGAGGATAACACTTTGCAACCAGAAAGGAGAAAGTCAAACTGGAGAAGTGCTTTCTTTAGTGCAAGTTTACTTATATATATGGCCCAGTTTCATTACTATTCCTCCATGATGCATTAGGAAGTTACTGAATGTGTTGATCTATTAAAGAGTTTAGTTGTTTTTTTTTTGGCTCTATTAGATTTTGTTTAATCTGATTCTGTTGATATATTATTTTGATTATATCTGAAGCTTCCTTTTGGCATCTTCTTTTACTAGACTGGACTGTTGTTCAAAGGAAACCTGCGTGGCACTGCTGCTAAAAGTTTCGAAAGGATAAAAACAAGGCTGGAGGCAAGTGTAAATTCCACATAAGTTTCCTTCAGCGTTTTTAGTATTAGCCTCAGTTTCCCTTTAATTCTTTGTCCTTAATTTGCAGGATAAGTTCGGGGATGAATATAAGCTCTTCCTTCTTATCAATCCAGAAGATGATGCCCCAGTTGCAGTTGTGGTTCCCAAAAGGACATTGCAACCTGAGAAAACTGGTAATTACCCTTTGCTTTTTTGGGTCAATCACTTAAATTTTAGCTCAGTATTTTCATAATCGACTACCTTCTTGGTTTATGATTATCCCTTCCTGCATCGTTTAGAGCATTCTCCCATAGTGAGACTCTTACGATATGAGATGTCAGAGGCAGAAGGAAGAATACCATTGCAAGGTTGTGTTTTTTTACTGTTTGTATTGCACCGTTCAAATCACCACCTTTTTTTTTTTTTGCAGTTGTTCCGGAATGGGTGGCAGCTGGTGCATTTGGATTGGTCACTGTTTCCACGCTACTTCTTCGAAACGTCCCTGAACTACAGACAAACTTACTGTATGGTATTCCTGACTTTTGACACTTTCTTTGCCATCTCATTCTCTTAACAAAAATATTTCTTAGTTACTACTCGAAGTTGAGATTATATAAAGAATTGTTTTGCTGACGCATCCTAGATGTCAACTGGAGCTTGTACATATATGTACCCTTTCACATCACTGGTACCAAAACACCAAAATGTGGTGCCGTTAAGAAAAATAAGCGCATAACTTATTTCATTAAGGAGAATAGGAAGTTCGGTTAGTGTTTTGAAACATAAGAAAGTTGGATTAGTGAACTACTGCTAAGTTTTAAACGAAGCTGATTGTATACTGAATTACCTGGCTTTCGCGTGTTTTATATGGTCTTATTATATGATGTAGTACCTTATCATATATCAAGTAGAGAAAATTACTAAGAATTAGACTTTGGTTCCTAGGTAACTAACTAGACTTTACCGTTGTTTTTATATCAAGATAACGAATCAGCAAATTTCAAAACAATGGCGAATATTATGTGACTGTCAGTTTATGCTAGTCATATTCAACGTAGTTATCTGCCTTTCCCTGATATCATTTACTCCTTTAGATTGTAATTACTCAAGTACATATCAAGTGCTTTTTTGCATATCTTTGAACAAGATAATCTTCATTGCTTATTACACGCTAGCACTTATAGTCATTTACTACTTTAGATTGTTATTATGCAAGTACAAAATGATTGTGGAGTGCTTTTTAGCACATCGTCAAACAAGATAATCTTGATTATTTACATGGAAGCACTTAATGTCTCAGATCCGTTTTTGACAATGTCGACTTGTTGAGAGGTGGCCTCTCAGGAGCTTTTGTGACAGCATGTATTTTGGGGGCGCATGAAGTTGGCCACATTTTAGTTGCAAGAAGCGCAGGAATTAAACTTGGGGTGCCATACTTCATTCCTAGCTGGCAGGTGAGATGTTGCTGTCTGCCTTTCAAATCTCTCAATCTGGGAGAACATAGAACGTACTATTGCATATTAGCAATTTTCCCTGACAATTGGAAAGATTATTCTGGGTCTACATTTTCTTCTGTATATATGTCCTGTCCTGTCAGTAGGTGAAATGCAAGGAATACACTGAATTGAAAATAGACCTCCTACATGGGTTCCCTCCTTTTAATTTTATTTTTGGGATCAAGCTTATCCATGTAAAAAATGTCTGATGGGTTATTTTGGTGGGCAGATAGGCTCATTTGGTGCCATTACCAGAATCAAAAATATTGTCTCCAACCGTGAGGACCTCCTTAAGTTTGCAGCCGCTGGACCTGTGGCTGGATTCTCACTGGGTTTTGCTCTTCTTCTCTTGGGTTTTTTCTTACCACCTAGTGATGGTATTGGTCTTGTAGTGGATGGAAATGTCTTCCACGAATCATTCCTTGTTGGAGGCATTGGTGAGCATTTGTTCTTTTCACTTTTCAAGTCTACTTGTTTCTTCACCTGAAGACTTGGCCTTTCTACTGATTGGCAGTAGTAAGCATCAATTGCAATAACAATATTCTTACAATCAAATTATATCTACTACTTGCTGGTGTTTTTCAAAGGGGTCTTTTGGTGAACCTACACAGCCTTTTGGTTTCTTTTTTCTTCGACACTCCAGCCAATTCAAAAAGTTAGTAGTTTTTAACTTTGAAATAGATTGAACTGAATTGTATGTTATTTGGCAGCAAAGCTTCTTCTTGGTGATGTTTTAAAAGAAGGAACTCCTATCTCTGTAAATCCACTAGTAATATGGGCATGGGCAGGACTGCTTATTAATGCAATCAACAGCATTCCTGGTGGAGAGCTTGATGGAGGTCGTATCTCTATGGCTCTTTGGGGTCGAAAGGTACGATGCGAAAACAAACCATTTAAACGTAGAAATTGGGTGTAGTTCAATGATATGTAACATGCATATAGTTTTTAGATTAGCTGAGCAGGAGAATCCTTATCCCAGTGGATTTTGTTGCTCGAAGAATTCACTATGAACCCTTCTACTTTTGCTATCTTTTCACCAAGCATGTTTGTTTGGTTTCCACTTACGGAAATCTTAAAAGTTGAGTTTTCAAGACACATTGTAGGATGTTAAGTTGTTAACAAGTGCATATGCATTTTCCCAGGCTTCAAACCGCTTAACAGGCGTATCAATTGCTCTGCTTGGGCTGTCATCGCTATTCAACGACGTGTCATTCTATTGGGTCCTCCTGATATTCTTCTTGCAGAGAGGGCCTATTGCTCCATTGTCAGACGAACTCAGCGATCCTGACAACAAGTTCATCGGGCTGGGCGTCACAGTTTTGACCTTGGGGTTGCTAGTATTGCTACCTTACCCTTTCCCTTTTACTACTGAAGACGCCGTAATGGGTTTAAGAAGTACAATCGAATCCCTTGGGGGATAATAAAAATGTTAGCGTACAGTATGATAACTCCACATCTTTTCTGATCGAAAGTATGATACTTTTGCAGCTTATACGTACATATACATACATTTACAGAATAAATTGTTTTGCTTCATGTGATATAGGGTAAGGCCAAGTTTATGTGCGGTTTCAAGTTGACAAGGCACCAACCCCCACCATTAAGCGCATCTTAAATTTATATTTTCCGATTTGTCAAAGACTCGTTTATTGTCAGATTGTAAAGACGCCTCACATGAGTCGGCCATTTACAAGTTGATAGATTAGCTCTTCCAATATTTCATATTTAGTCCACCGAATATGCACAGTTGAGCCTACCTAAATAACATGGCTTTATCAAGAATTTCATCACTCTTAAGAAGAAATCCCTTCAAACCAAAATTTATATTTTCTGAAGAAATCCCTTCAAACCCTAGAAATTTTAGTGCAGAAGCAGCAGGTTTTGATCTGAAGAGAGAAAAGGATGAATTAAATCGTAAATATGATGAAGCTGATGACGCTATATCATTAGTTCAGGAGTCGAGAGATTGTGTTGTATTGTGGCCGTATTATCAAGAGAAAGCTGAACTTGCTGATGCTGCTATAAACAATGTGATAGAGAAATATAACGGGTTGATCTCAAAATTGGGTGACAAGGAGAAAGAAGATTTTGAGAAATCCGAGGGCAAATCGATTATAAGAATCAAAGAAACCCGTGAGAAGCTGATGAATCACGAGCTGATGAATTTTGAAGAGGTTATTCTTTCTTTTCTTTTCTTGTTTATTCGAGATTGGTGGTCAAATGTTAATTTATTATTTATATACAATAATGAAATGCAAGTCTCAATGCCCTCCTAATATGAAAATGCCTGCCAAATACCAAAAAAAAATTAAAAAAAAAATATGAAAATGCCTGCCTGATTGCAGAAATGCCAATATTTGAGGTTGTTGAAATCATTTATAATAGTGTAGAGGGTTGTGCTGGTGAGTGTGTGTTGTGTTCGTGTG